>JXXB01005226.1:0-11340 GCA_000956275.1 Anopheles koliensis
ATTCGGTTTATTGTTTTTCGGAAATTGATTTTCTATAAATAACTTTCATATAAAAGAATATCAAGAAAAACACTTAAAGTAATGAATGCGGAAACATTCTCGATTGAAACAGAAATAGCTTGGTGTACAATGTCCTTACCCTATCACCTCAACTGTTTCGCAGAAAAGCCTAGTGCAATACACGCCGAATGAGCCTAAAGCATTGGCATTTGGATATGCCCCTACTGGAAACCATTTCCACGCTGCAATCGATACTCTTTCCAAGTGATTGGGCACCATTGCGCCATTTGGGCCATTGGCCTAGGTGCAACGGTGTGTGGCATAGTTGGTGCTATTGGTCCACCCGTTTCATCCGTCACAGTACAGTCCCTTCGGCAGCGTCTTTGCTACGGCGAAGAGCATCATTTTCATCGATGCAAAATAAGTCATTGCGCCGGAAGGGCGAGGATAAAAGTTCGGATGCATTAAAAATCCATTAGAATCGCAACCATAAGCCATCCGGTATCGGGTGTGTCAGACGAGTGGGCGGTAGCGGGGGGAGGTGAGGATGAGCAGGACTTTGAATTATGACAACGAGCCGAATGAGTAGCGGCACCGCTGGAAGTTATCTTTAAAGCGAGGAGTGGACCGAAAACAGAAGCTTCTAGACGCGTCAAATTCGTAGGCTTTTATTGCACTTTTTGCAGCGACAAAACGTACCCTCATTGGCACGGAGCACACAAGGGGTGGAAACATATTCCCGGGACGCGTCAGCAGGCTGTTTGAGCGTTCTTTTTCTATTTCGTCGTTCCGGATAAAAATCACTCGGGAACATATTAAACGTGGCACGGCGAGGCTATGTTCGTGCGCCTCGCTGCTCAGTTCCTGTCGACACGGCACGCATGACCGAACAGCGAGACCGCGGAATGGACCGCGCGGTATGGAAGTAATCAACCCGTTCGCGTTGATGCCTGCAAGATGCTCTCACTCAGACTGATTGTTTTTCCTTCACATTAACTCCATTGTCCGTGGGAAGATTGCATGACTGGCGTTTGTGAGGCGCTTCGAGGGCTACGAAAAGGAGCTGGAGAGTGCGAGCGGAGCGTAGCATATGGAGGAATTTTCAGTTCCTATCGTTTGGGTGTGTGTGTGTTTTCTCGGTTTTGCTTGCTCCGTTCGTTTTCCTTCCCCATGGAGGCTGCAATATTTCAAACGACTCCCGGTGAAGCGCACACACCACGTTCGGTGATGAAGACAAACCGAAAAAGAAGCGACACGAGGGGCGACAAATCGCGCTGACTGGCTGCTAAGCAGCATGCGCAATTAAAGAAGCATAATTAAAAATTAATTTTAGAGCGAGCACATTAATTTCCCGCCAACAAATTCCAAAAACCCGTGGCACCGGCCCGGCGGAGGATGCGAAGCGCGAAAGCGAAAGCATCCCATTTGTCGAAAGCTGCATCCGGTCGCTGCGTTTGTCACCCCGGTCCGCATTCGGTAAGGGCGCGTAAGGCTAGATTTTATAGCCAACGATTCGTGCCGCACCGAACCGTACCGGCACATAAAGCGGGATAATACGCTGCTGAAAATTAATTACAACTTGCCTCACTGTCGCTCACTGTCACTGGGTGCGAATGTGTTTCTGCAGCGCAGGGAAAGAAGTCGTCATCACCTTGTACTCCCAAATTCACCCGCACGGATCACACCGCCACCACCAAGCGGACGGAGGAAGTGCTTTTCAATTAGGAAAATCTAAAATTTTGGAGCATCTTTTTGAGCACGGTACAGAAGAATGTCCTGATGCCGGTGCAGCGGCGCCGGGAAGAGAAATGATCTTGTGAGTTTTCACCAGCGGAGACACATTTTTCACACTTTCGCGACGCGAAGCAACGCCGTTTTGTTTCGCCTTGTTTGCCGTTGTCGTTGCCATTTTTTCACGGTACTTTCATGGCGATTCCGGCTTTCAGATGGCAAACGCTTAAGCAAAAGTTGCTCAAGCGTGTGACAAGCGTGAGCGTTAGGGAAGCGTGAGTTAGCAAGAGCGCGATTATGATTTATGTGTCGAAGTTGATGGGTTTGTTAGATTAACGTAGCGTTGCAATCAGCGTTCGAAAGACATGCCTCAAGTGCTTATTTTGGATAGTTATTTTTCTTTAAAAATGATGTTGTTTTGTAAACATTTTCATTGCAAGGCTTTATGCAAACAAATGATTTGGATGAAATGTCACGCACGTACCAAATTCACATAATGGATTGTCTTAAGTTCAAAATTAACTTCACCTGCGTTTTGGTACCGGCGTTTAATTGTTCCTAAATTGCGCACCGTTTCAGCAGCAATGCTTCACACATGGCTCACGCAGCTGATGCCGCTTCGATTTAGCTGCCACTAAAGCTGGGCATTAAATTTACCGCTCACAGGTACTCGACAGCACCCGAGCCGTAAGTGTTATGGCCGTAATGGAATGTCACCTTCAATCCGGTGTTTATCGCTTACAAAACGCCTTTCTCTTTCAATAACCTCCACCATGATCCATGAGCACCTAATGGGACGCCTCTTTCTTTCAGGGGTGGTGGAACCCTCCTACCCTCCACCCCTGTACGCGCCACCGTCACTAGAGTCGAAAGGTGACGCACACAAACGACTCGAACGCGAACTGCGGTGACGTGATGCAAGCTGTTGATAACAACGTCACGTAATTTTGCCTCCCGGTTGATGGTTTTGGACCCAACTTTCTGTCCACCGAGCGTGCTTTTGAAAAGGCTGCCACCCGACTGAAAAGTGCTTCGACTTCAACCCCCGGCACGGGGTGATGCCGAACGATTGAGTTTTTTTTGCTTTTCGTTCCAGTTTTGGAACCGAACGTGTAGGGTTTGTTGTATTTATTCACCTGCGGGCATGAATCACAATGAAGGCGACTAATTCCGTTCCGGGACAGACATGTACCTTGCTGAAGGATGCCATTTGCAGTAACGTTACAGAACACGGGCCGTGTTGGTTTACGCTGAGTTACCGGAACGGAGATCCTACGGAAGGATGGCAAACTTAAGACGGATACCGGTGGGTCAAAGGATTGGTTATCAGCTTCACGAACATGACATACAACTGTTTTTGTGTGACATTTCGTTGTAGCCATTTAGCAAAATGTTACCACCCAGTGGATCTTTAATCAGTGCAACTCATTCTGTTGAGTAACAACAGACTGTATTTATCATCAATGTAGTAGAAAGCAAGGTGTTGGGGAGTATTGTGAACAATAATCCCCGCGTTTAGTGATAAATCTTCTTTAATTGTGTGAACAAAGAAAATATTTTTTGGAAAAGACATATCCAACAGTATCAATTTACCACTGGAATGAACGAATTTTACTGAACCCTTTTTTTGAGCGTCGCCCGACTGATGACCACTCCATCTTTGTATGCCATTTGATGGAGGCGCCCAGTGGCGTGTAAAAAATGTTAAGATGATAAGAGATTGAAACGATTTTTTTTTAATTTTTTAGCTATATACCATGCCAGACAGGGTTTTAAGCTGCAATTTGTACATGTTTGGATTTTTATCTTTAAATAGTATTTTGCCCACAATTTTAGTTAAGGATTTTTTCTCGACACTGACAAAATACCACTAGGCCCGGGATAAGGCCAAATAAATATAGAGGAAATTTCATAAGTACTAATAAATTTTACGATTTTTGGAGCATATTGAAATTGTGTAGCCATATTTTTCATTTTTTGTCATAACTGCCAAGACTAATGGGCTTAACATACAGTTTCAAATTTTATAAATTGCCTTAATATTTGATGTTGAAAAATAAAATAATTTCTTTGTTCTTTTTTATTGCGATTTACAAAATTTTGAAAATATATTTGAAAAATAAAAATTCATCCTCTCGTCGATGGGTGATGCATCTTTCCAAATTATATTATCATACTTGCCATTACCAGCTCTAACCATGGCATGGATTCCACTAAGATAGACGATTAGCGTATGTAGCCATAAGCACTTAAAGCACTTAAAACAAAAAAACTTATTATATTACAACATCCACCTGACAGGTAGTTGTTAATGAACGAAGGTTCAACACAATTAATAAAAAAAAATTGTCTCGAACAGGTCTGATCCTGCCCGAAAGGGTCTCCGCTCCTGCTGGCATGTGAACAGTTTTTGATGATAGTAGTTAAGGCGAAGATTAATGGCAAAAAGTTCAGCAAAAAGCCCCCAAAAAAGCGGACAAAAACACTCACTCGGAGTGGAAATTCCGATGCGTCCCAAGCAATAACAGTTGGCGTCTGCGACGAGGCTTGATTTAAACCCACATTCAGTAGATTTAATTACACCCTCCACCGTTGTGTCTCGTTTTTAGCCGTAGGATACATGACAAATGCAAACTCACCCAATCACTCCTTCCTCCCCTCTCACGCGATTTGAAGCTAACGCGCCTGGACGAAGGATGGCTTTGTGGGCGAACTATTAGATCACTTTGTACCAGGAGGCTAAGGGATACGAAGGAGCACACATTCTTGGGTGCAAAACTTTCTCAACGACTCATTTCGTGAGAGCAACTCGTGTCTTTCTCCGACTACCACCGTCCTGCCCTGAGCCTTCAGCGTGTGGAGGAGCAAGGAAGGAGGTTGCATCTTTCCAACTTGCTCGATTATCCTCAACCGGATGCTGGTTTCGTGTCCGCTTTATCACGACCCGTCCGTGCAAATGATCCGAATAAATCTCTCTGGCTTATATCAAATTTCACATTAAATCAAAGCACCTCAGCGTCCCATGCCATCCTTCTTGTTCCTTGCTTTTGCATGCAGTTTTGTTGCAGTTACAGGTACGAGAACGAGATGGATGCACCCGCATGAGATCAAGCGCAAGTCGCAGTGTAAGTTCTGTTCTGTGGGGTGAGTTTGTGCTTCTTTTTTTCATTGGGTTGTTTGCGAAGCGCATTCACCCAGACGCTTGAACCTGAGATGCAACCATCCCGAGTACCATCGTGGATCACAGGAACAGGACAGAAATCAACAATAATGTTTATAAACTTCATTCCAGTTGAGGCGAATAACTCAGGACGTGCTTAGACACGTTTTCCACCGACCGGAACCGAGCGCTTGTCGTCTCCGAAGGGCGCGTTGTCGTCTCATTTCCAAAACCACAGCAAATCCTTGCTCTTGGCCCTTTCATTTTGAAATGAAACCGACCGCCACTCGGATCGCACGAAGATGCAGGACGCCAAAGTTTTGAACGAGTAAACTGGTCCAAAACCACCACCGCCAACCTCGGTGGAGAACGCACCCTAACAGAGCACGGGAGGGAAGAGTAGAAAGTGTAAACTTTTTTTCTCCTCCCACCATCGTCGTCGTTGTCGTTTGTGGTGCGTTGGATGGTAGAGAAAATGCATAAAGAAAGAAAACCGAGCAGAGCTAAACTTAAATGGAACATTTCTATATAAATTTTACAAAATGATGGCACCCATTTAGACACATAAGTGGATTAAGCAACACTTGCATCCACTCTCCCAGGTTTCATCCACTCGTCCGCATCCAGTTTTCGGATAGAGTGGATAGCGGCAAATCGGGCACCACATCACACCGGCAAGCGTCTTACGCGCGGTGCAAAAACTTGTTCCGTCCTTGCCGTCCGTGCCAACTAGCACGCAAGTTGATCAGGACTTTTAAAAGCCGGGAGAAGGATAGGAGATTTTGTCCGGGGTGGCAAAGTATCTTCCCCGCAATGTGTGCGCACAGCGTTCGCATAAAACATAATTACATAACATCAAATTATAGGAAAATTTATCCTGAAAAGCGAGCGTACGTTCCCGGGCGACGCTTCGTGCGCTTTCTGACTTAATCAACTTCGTACGGTTCGTGCGAGTTGACGCATATGCTCACAGAGATACTTCCAGAACGGCTTTACCACCTGATGTGGCTTACATTGCTGGTACGTGGTACGTAGAATTAGCTTCAAGACATAAATTTTTAACTGTGTGAGAGAGAGGAAAAAAGAAAGAAAAAGTAGTTGTGCAATTAGCAAATCAAGAAAATGAGATAGATTTCTTTCATGACATTATGCCATACGCACAAAAGTATGCTAGGATTTGTCACTCCAACGACTTGCAATGTACTTAATTATGATGTGGTTGTCTGCAACAAGTTTAGAAAATAATTTTTAAAGATGCAGTTTTTAATTTCATATAAAATAACTACTTTGCATAACTACTAATAACTACGAAGCAGTTATCTTCGTGACATGAAAAAATATTTTTTATTCAAATTTATTAGATTAATGAAACCACGCAAAATTGCTTTAACAAAAATAATTTTCCAATATTATGTTACATTTCAGGCATCATGATATTTAAAAAAATACGAAAAGAATATGTATGTCTTTCAAGCAAATTAAAAATGCTGGAAATCGCTTGTTAAAAACAATTTTTTAAATAAATTGTTGGTGCATTTTCTTGCGCGATTGAAACAATTTACAGTTGACTTTAATTCATTGGCAGAAAAGAGATTAAAGCCGTCTTATAACGTTGCTTTTACAACTGTTTTGGTGCAATCAACATGATTACATTTATACCACTGCACTGACTCGCCGTGATCTCATACCATTAAAACGATTCAGTGCTTCCCAAATCAATAGCAACACACTACACGGCATATCTTATCAGTTAATTAAACTTCATTCTCAATGACTGAATTGGGCAGCACGGAACAATGGCCGGTAGAGTGAAATTGTTTTGCAAATACTATGTAACCGAACGAATCAGCGTTCCATTGTGTTGAATTTGAGCAAGAAATGTAATTTGGAACGATAGCTGCAATTTTGATGTAGGTGATGTGATACATTTAAAGGAAATTTGGGATTCATTTTATCATATAACAACAATCATCGACATTTAAAAGAGACACAAGTGTTTTGAATGCTGTTACAGTTGAAAACACATTATTTTTTATTTTGGATAAACACGATTCGAAACGTATCACAAATAAAAAAAAAATATTTGTAGAGAAACTTTAGAAGGAAAAACAAACGAAAGTTAACGAATTTTAACACCAAAGTAAATTGTGTTTCTTTGCGTTTAGGCAAACTAAGCAAAAGGAGTATAAAAACTCAACTTACCAACAAAAAACTGAATAATAAATCTCAAAATGAAAACTTCCTCCAAATGATTGAACCCAAACGATATTCCTTTTTTACCACTATCTGCCTACGTATCTTAAACGTACTAATTTTCATCCCATCCACTGTGCTTTGTGTCGTATCGAAACCTTTCAGTCAGTATAAAATCCCCATTGAAAACGTGCGCCCTCCAATCCGATACAGAGCTTCAAACAAACGGCCGTACATGCCGTGAGCCACGATGTCACGCTTAAAGCGCTTGATTCCATCACATTTTCCGCTAATCGGGCAGCTCTGATTAGAAACTTTTCCGCTCCACTGCAGCCCCCAACGTCGAATGCGGTACCGGTACGGGCCTGTCAGCAGCAATCGCAGCTTAGAGATGTGAACCCGTCCTCCACCCAGGCCCACCGATCTACCGGCTCCCAGTACCGGCATGCGGTGTGCCCGTCGGGTGATAAATTTAATCGCTCACTTGCACACTGCCAGCGCCCGAGTTCCAATCCAGGCAAAGAAGGAATTTAACAAGGCTTCAACAGCAAATTTGGGAACGATTTTTACAGCATGTGTTGCGGGGCGGGCGCTAAATGAAAACATTTGACAAATTTCATTACCCTCCCACCCACCGTGCCTTCCGTATCGGGAACATACCAGGGGTGAGTTATTTTTTCCTTTTTCATACACCGTCGAGCGTTGCGAGGAAAAAGAAAAGCGGATGCGGGAACATTAACGGATGTGAAATAATTTTTCTTTAATTTTCTTCACCCATTCGGGGGTTGGAGGAATGGAGCGAAACACGGCATCGCTCCAAACATCCCACCGGTTGATTCATTGTCCCGAGCGTTGTTTCTCATTTCGATGCTTTATTTCCACACCGTGAGCTTTGGTGTGGAAAATTTTCCTCCCTTTACTGGTGAGTTAAAAAAAGCGTAAATAAAAGCAGCTGTAAAATCGGCGGAGCTATTGCGTGGATCGGTTCGGTAGATTGGTCGTGATACATTTGAGTTTTCACACTAGGGAAATCTCCACCCAATTGCGACACGTTCGACTTGCTGTGGCGGTGGATTAGAGAGTTGACGTTTCTAAGAAATTCGTTTCACTTCTGAAGCTCTTTCACGCAACCATGCAATACGTTGCCCGTGTGCTGTCCTTTTCCTTTCCACCTCAGCACCCAATACGCTCATGTTCGCTCGGTTTCGCACCTTCTCGCCTCGTTGGCGTCCGTGCCCGAGCAACGAGACTACCGTGACGTGTCGTTCGTAAATGAATCAACGTTGAAAAGACATTAAAATCTTTTTATTAAATTTGTCATTCAAAATTTTCTCGACTCAGCGCAGCCCGCAAGGCCGGGGCGCTCGGGCACATCCGGGAGGTTTGGATAATGCGCCGGCAGCCGGATGACGGGAAAGTGTTGGAATCCTGTGTTTGTCACATGAACCATCCGTACCACGAGTGAAATTGCTGGGACGCCGACGGTTTGCTGTCACGGGATGCCGAGCGGGACGACAAGCATCCAACGCACTCGCATCCTTTTCTGCCAAGCCATTTCATCAGCCTTCTCCTGCCGGAAGTCCTGCGTAAGTGCAAGTGAAACGACTGCACGCGTGAGACAGTGCGCGCCAGCGTGCAAGGATGGAAAGCGTGCAAAAATTGAATTAAATTTTTTTAATGCATTTCCGCTCTAAATTGGATTAAAACATTTTCGTCACTGTGCCGGCTTTAGCGTAACCGATTTATCGAGGGATGCTAGATTTACGGTACATTAACGTAAACTGCAACGGGCACGCCGTGCCAACGGGGACTGCCGAGGAGGATGGGTTGCTTTTATGTACGTTTTGATATTTACGTTCCTTGCCGGGGGAGTTTGTGGGAGGAAACTTCGTGACAGATTTAAGTGTCGTGCCGGTGGTTTGAAGGAAGGATTTATTTTCAGCTTCACGCTGCGTGACGTATGCGTGAACGTTTTCGATTTTCTTTTCGCGGCTGTAAAGGGAATTGCAATGGAAGATGAAAGACGGATGAAAGTGGGAACTTAAGATTTTTTTCTGTGTACGAACTCGTAAACCGTTTAGTTTCATAGCATTAAGTTGCCTGGTGAGTTTCTGGTTAGTTGAGCCCCATGGGATGTTTTATTTTCTTCAATCAATGTTAAACATATTTGCCTAAATTTCTTGTCGTTAATAGAAAAAGATTATAAAATATTTTGAGGAATAAACCATCATCATAGAAACAAAGCAAATCGACAGAAATATGGCTCATTATTAAAAAAACTACTATTTAAATTGGTTTCAGTATATAATTGAGCCAAAAGATTCATATTTCACTATATTTTGACAAACATTTACAAATCTTCAGTCATAAGTTTAATCCATGTTTTGTATAAATTTGTGTAGATACATTTCCAGGAAATAAATAATATTAGCAATAACCTTTTGTATGCTAGGGAAAAATAAGGAAATATGATTTAATCTTACTTTGGTCATCAAAATCAGCCCGTCTTATAATAACATAAACAAACACATGACAAAATATTTACTGGTTTCTTGCGGAAAAATTATTTGGTAATGGATTTCCATGTCAATTTACTGGATATCGGTTTGTTATTACACGCTTTCCCTATCATTGCTCAGATTTTAATATATTAAATATTTGATTTAGATACATGTTATAATTACGGATTTAGATACATGTTATAATTAGGTTTCTCAGTCGATTTAAGGAAATCGAATAATGTTTACCGTATTATTGCTAGAAGTATGCATAATTATTCTTTTTTTATTTTTCTTCTCGTGCACCGAGGCAAATCAGGTGCGATGGAAAATGAAAATTGAAATGGGTCGGCGGGTTCTCAGTACGTGCGAAAACAACGCCGGCGACATTGAGGTCACGGCCCGAATCTCGATCCCGATCCTCAAACGCACTCAAGCATCTCAGGGTCACAATCGTACTATTTTACCCTTACCATCGCAAACGGAACCGCTATTAGGGCAAAGGTGGTGGCGTTTGGTGAAGAAACAGATTTCATGCACGAGAGGTCTCATAAATCAGCCGATTGGCAATGATAAAAAACACACCAGCCTCACCGGAGCACACCTTTAACCTTTCGCACGGTCGAACAACGGGCATAAAATATGGTGCGGCCATATTGTCTTCCTTTTGGAGCCGTTAGTTTGTCGTTTCTTTTTCGCAGAATCGTTCGCGTGCCGACAACAACCCGGAAGCATAGGCACAGGCCTCAGCACGAGGGGCCAAATAAAAAAAAGTAGACTCCATCCATTCGCATTCGATAAGCGGTATCTTTGCTGTGCGCTTTGATTTCGGCTCTCGGAGGTAATATAAATTTTGCAGCGAACTTTTAATTAACTTTAAAGCCGACTCTAGGGAACATCCAGCGGGCGTCGCGTCCGGATGCTCACGGTGGGACATGGTACCACCGAAATGCCGCGCGTCCCAGCGTTGGCCGATTTGCGCGAGATTCATTTTTAATGCAATCTGCTGTCATAAATCTAAGGGATTAATATCTGGCACCAGGCAACCGAAGCCGAGGAGCACATAATGGGAGGCGCAACTAGCACTAATCACGCGACCGGCATCGTTTGCCGGTTAGTAAGTAGCGAAAATTAGCGCATAAATTATTGATTCCTGCTTTTCCCAGCGGAGCATTTCCGTGGCTGTCCCAGTGCGAGCTGATTTAATCAGCGGCCGCTGAGGGTTGGGCTGCGATGCAACGCGAAGGTGTGTAAGAGGCTTAGGAGCACCTCGAGGATGCCTACATTGTAATGGATCAGGGTGAAGTTGAATTAAAACGAGATACTTAAGGCAGTGGAACAGTCAGCTTCTGGCTGTTCAGGGATTTATGATGCTTTGAAAGAGAACTCACGCATAGAAGGAGTAAGGAAAATGATTTCTATTTTATTGCTTTGTTTTTATGATAATATACGGGTGGTAAATTTTTTAGGAAAAGCGAATAAAATATTTTAAGCTAGATAAATTCGTGGACCAAGCTTCATGGTTAAAACATTAAAAATGATATCAATTTATGTTAGTTGATACTATGAATCACCAAGTTTATATGTTTCTTTATCTATCCGTAATATTATATGACATTTTAAATGATGATATTTTAAATATTTAGTTTCATGGTATTTTAAGCCGTAGAATCGATAAATCATAATCGAAGATTTTTTTCACTTATAGCAAAGTTTAACTAAAGCATTATATTTGACATTAAAATTTACTATGAAATT
>JXXB01005261.1:0-19253 GCA_000956275.1 Anopheles koliensis
GCAGACCTGAACATTTCCCGACAACATGCAAATACATACAAATGTAAACACGTTACGCTTTTTTGGCTCCTTTACGAAGCAAATGCGAACATAGAAAATAGAAAGAAATAAAGCAGAATTCTCTATCTCTCCAAAAGACAAAAACAAAATGAAGATATGATCTCCCAGATCAAACAAAAATACAAAAGCGTAGTAAAACACGGACAAAAAATTATGTCCCTCGGTGAGAGACGATGAAGGCTTACAGTAACTAATACCAACGGTGCATCGTGTTGCCGACGATTACTTATCGATAGTTCGCACGGAACGAAAACCGGCGTGTTCAACCGCCATCATGCAGAGCGCACGCAGAGCAACTGCGACTGTGGCAAAAACCGATCGCTTCCTTCCCATGTCACGATCAATTTTAATGTCGTCGAAAAAAGGCCAGCAGCAAAAAGCATCGTTCAAAATCTCTGCCATCAGGCGGCAATGGCTGGCAACGTTACCATGGCAGCGGAAAAAAGCGATAGTGAAACAAACCGCCACCGAGCGTTGCTCACCACCGCTATTATGGAGGCGGCTCCATTGCAACCGGGCGATTAATGGGAGTGCATCGATTTTTCTTATGCCAGTTGCGTATGAGTGAGTGTTTTTTTTTTGTGAGCAAAAAGGACTGTTTTTCCTACCGACACGATATCGATGAAGCGCCTCGCTAGTACGGACAGTACATACGGGCCCGTGTAAGGGATGGAAAACTTCGATGTTTCATCATGTTTAAGTAATGAAGCGTTGCAAACAATGTGTGGCAAGTGCGATCGATACATACTACCGAGCAAGGTGACGATAAGATAGAAATGAAAACAACAAAAAACAATCTCAAATCATTCTCGGCACAGTGGCGAAGCGATTGGTTTGTGAAGAGATGAGAAACGCAAGGAGACAACATACCTCACGTGTCACGTACTTTTCCGAAACGCAATCAAAAGTTCGACCGGAATCGACCCGGAAGTTGGTAAGATCTGTAGCAAATCCGATGGGTAACTTCACTTTCAATTTCAAGTTTCTTTTTATGATACGCAAAGAAGGAAGACCCATAAATTATATTCATTTCTATAGAGAATATAAATTTGATATTCTTTTGAATTTAATGTCGTGATATGATTAACTAAAACTTGTGATGAAATTTATAATAAATAGCTGAATTGGCAATGGAAAATATAAAAGTAACAAATAACGAAAAGGAAATCATCCACAAGTAAATTATTGAACTGTTTCTAATATTTAGACATTGTAAAACATTAACAATATTTATATACATTGTTCATACTAATGGAAAGCATCAAATCGTAATACACACGCGAATCTACTATTTGATACACACCATGTCACACACGTTTTATTCTTCAACTTGTGAACATGATTTTTTGTGCCTACGAAAGATAGTTCACCGACCGTTTCACCTCGAACCGGCACTCTAATTCAGTTTAATTGAATCAAGTCACGCACGCCACCAGCAAAAAGCAGTGTGCAAAAACCCGACCAAAATCAGTGGCCAAAAATTTAAAACCCGCCGTTGTCACATCACATGCACGGCTTCATCAGCTGGCAAATCGTTTGCGAAGCATAACGAATCGTGCATTTAATGGGAGTAACGATTGCCAGATGAAATAAAAAAGATAATTCGTGTGTCGGAGAGGAATGATGGAAAGTGAACGAGCCCGGTGAATGCTCCGTTTGACAGATTTTGTTTCGTAAAACTTTCTCGCCAATAGCGAAGGCTTGGAGAATTGGAAAATTGTGTTTCCAATATGCCTTAAAACGCCAGTGAAACTCATTTCCATACACCCACCCAACCATTCAAGCTCTTCTACTTTACAGCAGCGCTGTCGGCATGAGCAAGGTAACGATTTATTTTTCCTGTAGCAACCGCCTCTTGCAGGCCTTTGCATAGATAATCACGCTTTGAACTAGTGGCAAATGAGCCAATGTACGGCCTAGCAGCACATCAAGCGTCCCTTGAGGTAAGACTGATAATGATCAGCAAAGTGAAGGTTGCCCGCGGCAGATCTTGCGTCACACCAGTTAGCTGTAATCGTGACGATCTAACTGAGAGACCAACAGACCGTTATCGGAAGAGTTAACTCACTGGGGTACAGTTGTCGATTTCAATGTTCGATTATGTAGAACGTTTTCTTTATTTGCGCCAAGATTGCAACTGGCTATACCTTTAAAAATGAAATTGTGAAAAATCAAATTGTACTTTATTTATTTCCGACGTTTAACCGGATTACTTTTCTCGATTTTCCCTTGCATTGGAATGTGTTTGCAAGCTTACAAGCCAACCCATTTACACAGCGGAAGACTGTTTGTTCTGGCTTCAGTCAATAGACGGTCAGTTGACGGATGCAGGAGAGCAGGAGAGCAATTATTAGCTGTTAAAGTGATGCCATTTCACGATGCTCGCTGTGTTAGAAAACTGTACAACCAAAGACGTCCTACACTTCCCCCGGTGTGCGAAGGAAAACTCTTCTCTCGAAACCCCAGACAACAAAGGTCTTTGTGTCGTCGTTTCCCGGATCGACGATGGCGCATGGCGCGTCAACGCTGCGATGATGACTAAAGTTTTTGTCCAATAAAAATACCATTTTTTACAGTCACTTCCAACTCTCAAGTGAAGTTATTACAGCGATAAGCTTTATGATTCATTTGTGATATCAATTTATGCAATGTCTTATAAAAATAAAGCAAAAGCTTGACTTATCAATCAACCAGAAAGGCATTTCTAAAGCAAACCGTATTTAATCGCCAGTTAAATAGCCTTCAGCAAGTTGTACCGGCTGCGAATCGAAAAGACTGAACAAACAAAGATAATACAAACAGGAACATCCGTAGACAAACGCCACCGGACATATCGCACAGCATTAGACAAACACACTTGATACGGCGAGAATACAAGCAAGAAATACGTCTCATCACCATTTACTTCGCATATAATGATAATAGCTCAACGGCGGCAACCATCAATAACGCTGAACTGACGGGTTTTATCCAACGTACTTTATAACTTGAACTTTCCCTTCAGTTGCACATACTTCATTTTTGCTTCCACATCACGAAACTCCACCGCCCGTGGTGAGAGTATTAACAAGCTGCACGGTGTGCTAACGATAAGAAATGAAAATCCTTTTTCTTTACCGTACAGGAGTTACAAGCTGTCGAAAACAATCCTCGCCAGACATCAACTTCGCTTCGACAGCGCCGTTGTAAGTTAGTTCAGGTTTGCACAAATTGTTGTGACACTTACGGTGAAAATTTACGATGAATCTAACAACGCAAAAGGACATGAGGGATACAAACATGTGCTTTGCTCAGATGGTCTCGAGGAAGAAATCCCCAACAAAATTCGTTTCATATTTTTTCCAATTGTGAAACTCCATTTATCTTGTACATATAATTTGTTCAGCACATTGCATACTCTAGGGCTGATTAGGCATATGTGCGCCAGAATTTATGCAATTCGAACTACATCAAAGCTTCGTTGTTTATTTAATAATAATTTGTTAAAATCTTTATTTTTTTACTATCTAAATTTAAAAGTGTTATTTGAACTATTGTTTATCTATAAAATACTAGTGAAAAATAAAAAATTCAACCCATACGGGCTAAAAATCATCGCAAATATATGTAAGCAGAAGGTAATTGATTGCAAACCGCACGATCAAAAGGGGGAAAAGACAAGCGAAAGTGTCACGAACATGTGGCGAACCGGCCGTGACTAATGGCAACGGCAGGATCAAGATTACCCGGAAGTAATTAAAAGTTGACCCAAATCGTACGGCAGCCGTATTGTCTCACTGTTGGGTGGATCAAACGGAAAATCAAACGAGAGCGATGGTAGCACATAAAAATTATAGAGGTAGATAACGAGTACCGACTGCGTCAGTCAGAAAAGCGGCGGAACTAGTGAAACGCCGAACGAACGAAAGCGAATGGTCGCGAAACGAAAAGCAGGAACGATACGTTACTTTTTCCTTCGCCTTCTCAGGCATGTTGTTAGTCGGTAGTTGCTCTTCTTTCGGTTATTTTTTCAGGTTGTACCAGTAATTGGCCGTAGTTTTCACTTGCTTAAACGATGAGTTCAGTTCATTTTTCAGAACAAAGCTTCCCAGCTTCCTCGAGCGGTACAGGATGTTTGCGTTTTTGGTGTAAAATTTCTATTCCGAGCTCATATTGTATTTGTTTTCGAATCCAACACGCAACACGCAAATTCACTCACTGAACATTCACGTGATCAAGGATATGCACAGACACGAACACAAGGACACTACAGTCTCCCGTCGTCCCCGCCGTTGTGCAGAAGGACGACCGCAATCAAGTCGCGGAAGAAGGAAACACCATTTTTCTCCGCTCACACAAAATGGACCGAGAACCTGTTATCTTGCTGGCACTGTTGCACTAAACCAGTGGCACACAAACTACAAAACTGCGGCAGGATGAAAATTATGTCACTTTCCACTTCACTCTTCCACTCCGCTTGCTCCCTTAATCGCACACTGATTACGCCCTGGTTGGCTTGTTGTACCGAACAAAAACACACACAGTTTTCTTTCCAGGAAATCAAAATTGAATCACCCAAAACACAACGTGTTGGAAGTGGGGGGAGGGAGTTTTGTCGGATGGCACCAGAGTTTTTCTCGCGATGCAGTTCCTTCCTGTTGCCGCTCCTTCCTCTCCCCTCCGCCAGCGAGGGAGAAAGGTGGTGGAAAATGTGAGTTTTCCACGCTCCGTGACCGACACCTTCGCAGTACGGTACGGCGAAAGCTAGTGAGCCACGTTCGATACACATTTTCTCGTGCAAGCTACCGATTTGGCCGATCTCATTTGCAAACCTTCTCTCGCGCCGTCATCGCTCCCGAGCGGGGAAATGCTCCCAAATTTGTATCCGCACAGCACAGTGCGCTCCATGGAAACGCGCACATGAAAACAAGTCCTTCTCGTCGCGATGACAGTTCAATGTATCCTTTGCCGTGGTTAAGCGACCGGGGCCGTGCAACAAATGTGGTTTTCCCGCATTAACGTGCTGTCCTTTTCTGGCCGCGACTCTTACGCGCGCAACCAACACCACGCTCCGTAAGGCAAGGAGAAACCCCGCAGCGAAAGCTTTCCCCTCGAGGGGAATACAGAACAAAAAAGCTTCTCGAAACGACATGCTTGATTTGTAAGCGAGTACGGCACCGCAAAGGATTATGCGCAAACATTGGCTCCGACGAGAGAGCTCCAACGACGAACGAACCTCTTTTTGCTCTCGGTGGACTCGAAATTGGGAGCAAAACATAATGTTTTGGGTGCTTTTGTACACAAACTCTCGCAACGGAAGCAGACAGCACACGGAATCAACAGCGAAACGCGTGATCGAAAGGATGACGTGGGTTTTTAGTTGGAAAAATGCACATGTCTCTTCCTGGCTCACATCGCGCCAAGCACTATGGGAAATAAATGGGAGAAAACCCGTATATAATTGATACGTAAAATAACTATTTAACAAATGATTGGAGTATAACATTTAATAATATTTAAGACAGTTTATACTTTAACATTCAACCACGGTGCTTCTACTTTTTTAATTAAGCATATACGAGCACGAAATTATATGATAATTTTTGTGAATAATGGTTAAATAAAACTATATGGATTTCCTTAATTCCCTCAATTTCTTCCTTGACGTTTTAGCCTTGGAACCCACTTAAACTACATTTCATGCCTCATTTTCCTTTCATAACTTTATTTAAAATATTCATAAGTTTATAATTTCATGTTGGAGCTAAACAAAAGATGAAAATAAAAGATATCCCTCTAATTCCAAACACAAATATAGAGTTTACTGACAAAATATTTTTTTAAATAATAAAATCGCTTCAATGGCATTTTGTTTTGCATGTCCGTAAAACCGTTAATCAAATCTCCGAAGCCGTCGTAAGAGGTATGACTAAGCGGACCAATGGATAATTCAATTAAAACTACAACACCACCCCATAAAAAAACCGGGGAATGAAGGATTCAACGAGAATGGAAAAAATGACAGAATAAAACACCACGTCTACCATGAGGAGGGCCGACTGAAACTGTAAGATCCAGTAGGTTCAACAGCGAAGAGCAGAGATGGCAAGGAAAGCAAAAGCCACAACACTGCTCAAGGTCAAGAAAAGGGCCACAAAAAAAAAACATCCGTCAAATCGGGAAGTTTTGGAGCTTCATCAGTTCTGTCTCTCTATTGGTAAAGAATTACCACGCGCTTGTTTGTGCATGCAATTCGTCTTGAGAAGATCTCCGGAGTGTGTGTGTGAGGCACCGTCAGACACATGAAACTGATGACAGGTTGACGACGTCGATTGAGATTTTTGTTCCCTACCAGAAACGACACGGATGATGAGTTATGGAGCGGTTGCTTTTCTCACCGGCACATTGACAACTTTTCCGAAACTGGCAGCAAGGAATCGTCGTAGGGTGTCGCTTCCGGTGCGTCCGTTCCCCGTTGGGAGATCGCTGGTTTCAACGCCATTACGACGAACTTGTGTGTCGTCGTTGTTGTCATCGGCCCAAGAAGTTTGAGGCAATGTTTCGTAGCCACCGAACTCCGGTCGACGACGTCCCATGCTGCTAAACAGTCGCCCAATCGAGCTACCTATCACGGGCAAAAGCTGTTCCGCCATAACGCGTCAAAAGTCGCACTTTTCTCGCACACAAAATGACACCGATCACCGGGACCAACAACAAGATCCTCACTGAGCAAAGAGACACAGACAGCCAGACACGTCGTCAAGCGCGTCTTTACACCGACCGCGACTGACGAGCGCGGCGATTCCGCGCTGGATTCCGGCACGTAACTGTGGCAATTACAGCGACGGCTTCGACGAACACCGCCGGCTAGAATCTTGACTCGCGATTGTAAGTGCTGCCTGCTGCTGTTGCTGCTTTCCAGTGCGCCTACTGAGCCCACTCTCTCTCACTCTCTCTCCCTTTTGCCCACACGTTCACGCACACACACGCGCTCATGCGCTGACGCTAATTATGATCTTCACGTGCGAGGATCATCGTCCGAGCGCTGCAGGAACAAACCCGGCAAGCAGGTGAAAAAGAGCGTAAAGAGCGGTGCTGCATGTGAGCGTGTGAGCGCACACTGGTACGGGGAGATTGTGCCGCGCATCTTAAGATGCTGCTCGCGTGAACGGTGTTTTTTTCTAGATTTTTTATGACGTTCGGTGAATTATTAATTGATGAGTTGGAGGGGCGTCGCGTTGGGTTTCGAGCAAAACAAAAGCATCTGGACGCCACAGAAAATATGACCCACAATCTGCAATATGGACCGCTGTGTGTATGAGTTTTTGCTGAAAGAAAGCTACTCGTGATTTCGCGGGTGCATGAAGTGAAGAACGCTTATCGCTGTCATTTTGCACGCATGATGTGGAATTCTGCCAAAGGCGATGTAACGCTGTCTGGAGCGGGACCGAAGAAGGCACCCGCGAGTGGAGCAATCAAACGCACAGCCCCGGCGAAAGATAATGGAACGACCATCCCACGGAGTGCGAACGATACGCGCCACTACTTGGCAAATGATAATCGATTTCGATTCCAGCGCGGTATTTGATGATTTGTCATCGCAACGCGGAGCGAAAATCGCGTTCGTACACGGTCACACGATGATAATAATGCGGCATACGGGTGGCATGAAATGTGATGCAAAGAAAAGTGTTGGAAAAAGGGAATCGCTTTGAATACACACCAACAGCGTGCTGAAGGACCGTCTTGTAGTGACCGCAGGGACACGCCTGCCGCTGCGGTTCCGGAACGCTGCACTTTTCTCTTTGTCGACGGCAAAAAACGTGGAGCACTTCACAATTACACGATTTGTTCACTGCACACGACTCTAAGGATCGATTTTCTTTCCCACACGTACACAAACACCAGTTTTCAAGTTCACCAACTAGACCGTTTCACCATACAAATCACTCTCGGGATCCTTGGAATGCTCGAGTGCAAGGAGCTGCTGCGTATCCTTTGCCTGCCACGGGCACAATATAGCACACAACACCACTCTACAACACACCGTTCTGGGTGTGTGGTTGGGGGCGGCAAGTGTGCGCAGAATACACACACTTGTTTTTGCACGCTACTTTCGGGATTATCACAAATCCGCCGTCTGTCCTTCGTTGCCGTAAACCTTTACCTCGCCGCACAAACTTCCCGGACGATTCACCCGCATTCGTCGCCGCAAATCCACACAATCGGTGCGACTGTGTTTGCGTGTGCGCGATGTATTGTTTCACATCGTTTTCCAAAACAATGCACGTGGGTAGGAAAGAACGGCAGGGGAAGAGGGGAAAAAGATACGAAATGAGTCTACCGGCTGTCAAAATGCGTTGTTTTCGCTCTAAAAACACGGGCGAAAAGGACGCACAGTGGGTTGCGAGGAACGACACCTCAGGGCAAACAGTGTTGTTTTGTGTTGTATAAAGTTTACCACTCACTTAACATGGTTTTTAATAGCAGTAAGAGTGTTTAAACTCAACGTTGAAACCATACGAACCATATCTTAACTAACTAAGTCTTTAAAATCACAATCACCACAATCATTTTAAATTTTCCACGGAACTGTCAAATCCCACCAAAAGCAAATGTAAACAAATCACTTTTTGCCGATCTGTTTATATGGAGATTTGGTTTTTCGACTTTCTAGAGCTTTTGAAAATCGGGGCTGTACAATCACATTTTTCTTTCAACTTGAGTTTTATTGTGCATTTTGTTTGTACAACTTTTTTGCTTCCTGTCAATCCGAACTTCTTAACACATAAAACATCATATCTTTATTGAAAACAACGGTCATTTACATATCAATAGATACTGTATTTTGCTGTTTTCAAATTCAAAAAATTCTACATCGTATAAAAATCAATAGAAACTAAACACACAAAATAACGATTGTCAATTAATTACTATATTCGTAAGATTTGTTCGAAACGAGAGAAATGATAGGCTGTTTAAAACTCACTAAAAGAAGCACCAGTATGTATGGATGAATGTTCTAAAACGGCGACAAGCTAAATAGTTAGTGGAACACACAATTTCAATTACATCAAAACTAAAAGATTCATAATTCGTGTTAGAATGTTAAATAGATTATAGCCTTTATTTTTCGATTCGTTTCCAGTGCGCGTTCTACTTCGGCTTCATTCCACTTTTATCGGCTCATACCCCACCTTCCTTCTCACTGAATTGCTGTTGCGCTTTTATTTAATCCGTAGCGTTTAAATGTTTCAATTCTAGCAGCTTTTGATTCCGATGCGTACCGAGAGCCAAACTACACAAAAGACAAGCACAATGGGCAATCCTGCATCTCCGTATAGGCTCAAAAATCACGCTCCCTCAGTTGCCAGCCACGTGTTCCGCACAAATCCTATTGCTCTTTCTACATCGCTACAATATCCTTTTTCCCACACACATGCACCGTTTCCTCGATCCGATCAAGACGGGTATATAACAAAAGTGAGATTACGAGATATGCGCGTCCCATCAGCCAGGCGTCCGCGTTCGTGCACGTACGGTAGCGTGACCCAAAAGCGCATACGAAGCGAACCGACCGCTTTGGTATCGAGAACTGTAAAGCTTTTAGTTGTTTTTTTTTTTTAGTGTGAGTATTTAGCAAATAATTGCCTCTACTAGACTCACTCGTTTCACATCACTAGAGCGGTGTTCCGAACGTTTCAGGCAGGCTCCAAGCGCATGGAGAGATTATCGTTGATAGACGCGGGCAATCGTTCACCGTTTTTTTCTTCTGCCACCTCCAAGCGACATGCGTAAGCGTACTACGTGGAAGATGATGTTGCCATACGTAATGTGTCTTACAATGTGTAAAAGTGCACTGCTGATGTGTATGCGTTGTGTCGTTGTGTTGGGAGCTAGCTTTTCAATCCGTGCATGCACATCGTGCCCGTGAAACTTGCCGTGTTTAAAACTTCCATGCAACCGTTCCTCCTCGCACAGCCCACACGTGCAAAACGATGCCGAAAGGGGTCCGTAGATCCTTTCCGTGTTGTATGTGTTGTATGTATATATATATGTATATATATATGTATATTTTTTTCTTAAATACATGCAAGATATTCTGCGTCCTCCTCGACACGTCAGTTCCATTGCAATTTTCCCTCGTCAGAGAGCGCTCCGTAGTGTGTAGGGAAAGCGCTTTCCCTGTTTTCCATGCTCCCGGTTCATGTCTTCCCGTATCTACAATGCCGGGCCGAACGGCTCATCATCATCTTCATCATCGTCGTCATCGTCGCTGTTGATGCCGACGTCTTGTAGATAATCTTCCAGCGGAATCGATGCCGCCGTTTCCTGCTTTTCGCCGTCCTGCGTCACTCGAAACGATTCAATCTGATTCGCCATCGAACGTAGGTTCTCCACTCCGCTCAGCAATTGTCTATTTTACAAAACGAGTAAAAAAAAATATTAGCAAGTGGTAACGGTAGCATTGCAAACAAGATCTACCTAAGATTGCTTTCCGCCGTTGAAGCTGCTTGCCGCAAGGCGATCGTTTGTGCGCGCAGGAACGCAGATGAACGCTCCCGTCTCGATCGGTTGCTGCCGTGGTCGCTTCCCTCGTCCGGCCGTGATCGAGCACTGGCGCCCGCACCAGTGCTACCGCCGATGGCGCCACCGCAAGCTTCTTCCTTAAGCGTTTCATTCTCCCTTCGAAGGGCTTCCATTTCAACCTGCGTTTAGAAGAAGGTAAATTGGCTGGGTCAACGTATGTTAAACGACTATATTATGATGACTACTGCCAAAAAAAATTAACATTATTTACAAAACGAAATTCTGTTGACCAGCAGGAAGTTATTAATCAACAACAAATAACCTTTTGCCATCCAGGTATGTTTGTACCTTTGATTCGCTGCAACTTTCTTCGCCATATATACTCACACTCATACTGCTCAGCTTTTGCCGCAGCTGCTTCATTTCCGCCTCCGCCGTTGCAGCCCGTGTTTTAGCCTGCAGGAAGCTGCTCGCGTTCGACTGCGTCGATCCGTTGCTTCCACTGTCACGTTGTTGCAGTAATCCGGACCCACCGGCCCTGTTCAACGATACCATCGTTTCGAGATCGCGTTCGAGCTCGCGTATCCGGCGCGATTGCTCACTCACTGTCTGCCGGCTGGCGTCCAGCTCGCGCCTTAACCGTTCGTTCTCCATCAACTCCTCCCCCAGGCGGCTCTGGTATTGGGCTTCCCGTTGACGTTGCTGTATCCGCTGTCGTCGATCAGAGGCTGCTGCGGCCGCTGCTGCCGTCTCGGAGGCATGCGGCGTATCGTGCGTAACGTCCGCTAACCGTCCGGACGAATGGATTGGCCCGTCGGACAGGAAGTCCGGTAGGCGATGGATCTTATCCGACCCAGATGGACCGGACGGTTGCGACGGTGGTGGTGATGAGGAGTAATAATACGATCGTGTTCGTATACCGCCGGGTACACCGCCCGAAACGCTTCCACCACCCGGTTCACCGACACCGCCCGCATTGCTTTCGGTTAGATCCGGGGGCAATTCGGAGGACGAGAGTGTTGGCGATCGTGGTGGAAGATCGAACCCGAGCTCGGGTACGGTTGGATTTCCGGAGACCCGTGAATGACGATGCCCGGCAAGGCCTACAGGCTGGCCGGTCGTGCTGGTCAGATCGAAAGGGATATCATTACAGGCAGAAAGTGGGGCTCCTCCACCCGACACGTTTGCAACACCGGTCAGATCTAGCACATCGTCGATCTCGAGCGATCCGGATGAGCCACTGCCGGTTCCTTTCGGTAGCGTATTGTACCATTGTTCCATCACGAGATGATCCTGCACAAAGTCGGGCAGGGCGGCAGAAAACTCGGCCGCACCCACCAATCCGCGGCCGGGTGGATCGTTGTGAACGGGTTCGTTCCCTCGTGCGGACGACGATCCCGGACTGTCAAGACTGTCGTAGTTCGAGTACGAACGCTGCACATACCCGCGAAGCAGTTCCACCTGCTCACCTAGCCGCTCCATTCCGTTTGAATCTTCCTCACGCAAACCACCTCCGCCGGTGGGACCAGTGGGAGGATAATCCGAGTTGAACGATCCGTTACTGCGACTTTGATAGATCGACCCGTACCGTTCGTCCGCAAAATCGGATAGGCTCGACTGCGAATCGAAGGAAGGAAACCGTGGCGAGCGTTTCATCTTCGACTCACTGCTGAGTGTGTTGACCGATTGGAACTGGGGTATTTTGGGCCGAGCGCCCGTCGTCGAGCTGACCACGTTTAGCGAGCTTGTCGTGGCTGATTTGGACGGTGAACTGGTGCTGGCTCCTGCACTGGTCGTTGCACTGGCGCTGGTGGTTGCAGTGGTCACTGTCACCGTACTACCGCCACCGATTGCGGCACCGGCACCGTCCGCAAGTGAACTGCCTCCGTGGCCATTTATGTTCGACGTACTGCGACTGTGATTGATGCTGCCCGCGGAACTGACACCATTGGCCGTGGGGTTCTGGTGGTTGCCTTCCCACTTAAGGAAGTGTTTGAAGGAAAAAGGGTTTTCCTCCCTTCGCGGAACTTCCGTGGTGGTCGTGGGTGCTGTGGGTGGAGGGTTTGGAGCCGGAGCAGCTGTTTGTACTTCGTTCGACGTAGCCGCTGCTTCGGTAGCCTCATTCGAGACACTTTTCACGACAGAAGAAGATGAAGACGATGCTGAACCGCCCGCCGTCAGATCATCCGTATTGATGTTATTGTTATCCTTAGCCATCGCCCAGCAGGATTTACGGCACGTTTTTTACACACTGTGCCTGTGAAGCAGAGGAGGTGGAAATATCCATGCACAACTGCACACGAAAATTCTTTCACTTGCAACTCACCCAACGCCTACGTCTAACGAATGTTACAAAAAATTGGGAAAGAATGCGAAACGGGACCAGTACTGCTAGGAAATTCTTTTCCCCTTCACACGTCCACAGCTGAGATTCCGTCCGTACCAAACACCATGGGCAAGACGATTACGGGGTGCAAACGTTGGGCCTGCAGGATCTTTCTCCTGTTGGTGATGATTTCTTCTACGGTGTGACTCCTTTCTACTGCCGAACTCACACTTCAGATGTACGAATGCTCCACCGAAAATGGGAAGGAAAACCGACGTCTCCTCGTCGGGATCGTGTCAGACCTAATCCTACGTCCTAATCGCGAAGGAACTGCCCCGCCTTCTAGTATTGCTATTTTTAACAACAACAAAACACTTTTACCACAAAGAAATGGACAGCAATTTCTTTGCGTCCAGCTAGACCCCGAGAGATTGCGTTTTTCTTTCTTTTGCTCTTTGGCAGCTCGTCTCTGGCTGCTTGCTAAACAATCTGTCACTTGACAGCCGAGCTAGCTCGCTCGTTTGACAGCTGAACAACGCAAGCAGTGGAAAGCGATTGACAGCACCACAGAGGAAAAGTAGAAAAAGGGCACAATTTCTACATCGCCGTCGTGAAGGAAAATCTTGGAAAAGCAGACTCAGAACTTGTTTTTCGTCCCGTGCGTAAGGCGCGTGCTGGAGGCTTCAACGGAGCAGTGACGTATAGTAGTGTTTTGTTAAAGAAATAGGTATTGGCTATTGGTCTTTGGTTTCGTTTCTTGTTGTGTTGGAGTGCGGGAGGAAAAACGATTCCCCTTTTTCGCCACTGTTTTGTGTCACACCAGCCCCTGTTTCACATCATACGCACGGATAGGTGTTAGGTCGGATAGGTATTTCCGTACAACTCCATTACGGTGTACGTGTGCGTATATGGTGAAACAATAAACGTGCGTAACACTTACGGTGTTGTGCAAATGTGCCACCCTCCCAAGTGTGGTTGTGTTGTGCGTAAAAGTATGTGATTGTTTTGTTCCTGGCAACGATACGCTACACGGAACACTAACACGCACACACACAGGAGCGCGCGAGCTCACCCGCTGGTATTCTCTGGGTTGGAACCTACGGCGCCACCAGCCCTAGAGAAGTTGGTAGCATAGGGTAATGTTTGCGGAATGCGGAAGAGTATTTTTAACTGCACATACGCTCGTGCTAAAATGCCACATGTATCTTCCACACCTTAGGTTGCTTCGATCGCCATTAAACTACAACGTTTCCGAAACTCGTGCCCAAGATGTCTGTTACCTTCGAGCAAATCATACTGGATGCGAAGCGCATCGCAAATCGTCTGAAGGACCGAGAAGCGCTCGGCGATGCGCTGCTGCTAGAGTCGGAATCGGTCAATAAGCACATCGAATCGATGCGTCAGTTCCAGGACGATATTGACATACTCAACAAGCTTGCTCGCGACCGTACCAACAACCAGCTGATTACGATTATTCACCAGGAAAACCCACAGATTCGTGAGATTCAGCAGGAGAACCGGCTCCTGAAGGCGGCTCTAGAGGACCACCAGCATGCGCTCGAACACATAATGTCCAAGTACAGGGAGCACACGCAGGCCAAAATCCTGAACACGAAAGTGAACTTTGTCGAGGCGTTTACACGTCACCACCGGTCTGCCGACATCGAGTGGCGCGACGAGCTGATCCGGCAGCAGACGGCCAAGATACAGGAGATGGCGGCGGTGATGCAACGCGTGTCGCAGCTAGACGAGGAGACACTCAACCAGGAACAGGAGGTGCTGAGCAAACTGATTACGGAGAACAAGGGACTGCGGGAGCTGCTAGAGATATCGTGCAAGTACGGTTCCGGCGGCCAGAAGATGCTGGTGGACGATAAAGCGACCCAAACCGACAGCTATTTGCTGGATGGGTTGATCGAGGCAGCCGTAACGGCCCGAGCGAACTTGGCGAAAGTGCCAGCGGCAGTAGCAACGGAAGGAACTAGCTCGCAGCAGCAGCAGCAAACCACATCCAGCAGCGAAAACCACTCTTCTACTACGACAACGACAAACGATGAATCTGCCAGCATGCTCATCAGTAAGAGTCCGTCGGTGAGCAGTAATGGACTGGCGGCGACCACTCCAGCACCAGCAGTAGCACCAACGGCGGCAACGTCAGCGACACCTTCCTCGTCAACCTCGTGACGTGATTCGGATGAAGGTCCGGTATCGGTTTTGTTCTGCTGCCAGTCAGCTCTGCTATAGAGGTAAAAGAAGGCGGTAAGGGTAGCAAACACGTCATCGTCGGGTGATCGACCTTCCAAACACGATTAACGAAACGTCAGCAGAAACGCTCTAAAATTGACACGCAACTTTTACTCACAGGAAGAACAATCCAATCGCTCTTTCCAATGAGACGAGGTTGCACTTCCGCAGCACCTTCATTCGATCGATTCAGCAGAGCACGCAATTTGTCCCACAAGCGCATTTAAAATTTTTGTTTTGTGTTCTTAGATCTTTCTTTCCCGATTGAGTTGCGTGTAACATATGGTATCAATCTTTCCAGTAAATTTCATTTTAGTACAATAGTTTCGTTTGTCCATTCGATGGAAGAAGAGTCCCCGAATTCATATCATGCTCCAAAGTTTAACCTGACCGTAAAAGAAAATGACTTTCCGGAGGATAAACGCCACAGTCTGTCAAAACGTTTGTAGCACATCCAGCATACGAGTAGCGATTTAGTGCACCTTATGGAATTGTCATGTGTTTGTTAGGATGCTGCTTCGTAATTGTTCAGTATGTTAAATTTGTGTTCTCCTATTGAAGCTATGTGTTTTGTCGTCTTTAAAAATATATATTTGTTTGTTTTTTTTTTTACCTTAGCACCTTAAAAGCACGAGCAAAAGAACAGGAATTCGTTCATTCGTTTATTTAAACAAACACACGTTAGGGTAAGGCGCATTTCATCACCAAGAGAAAATGATGCGGAAACCAATGTACGTCAGGTAGAGACAGAAAAACGAAGAATCGGCTCCTCTTAGATAGGCAAGGGGGTTGAAATGAAATTAGTAAAATGTCGTTAATTTTTATGTTATAAAATAACCCCACGTACATACAACAAGTAGGACAATATTTACATTTCTTTTAACATGTATTTTCAATACGTTCGTCGACAGTTCCTTTGTTTTATTCGTCTCAGCCCAAACTGGCCTACTGTGCTGCTGCTGCTGCTTTTGTTGTCGCAAACTGTGAGTGGAGTTACATTTTCGTCAATCGCCAAAAAACAATATAGACCGCGTTCTTCCGTGGCTACGAAAAGAAAAGGTGTGAAGGCGCGACCAAAAAAAATCGGATCACTTTAATAAATACAACTAAATATTAACACACACGTAGAAGTGTAACTAAAAAGAGTTTTGGGGAACATTGACGTAGTTTTTCCATGTTTCGGTCAATCGATTAGGTAAAAAAATGGTGCCAGCATTTTGTTGAATGGGGTTTGAAAGCAAAAGTCGCACGAAAAAATGTACCACACTTCGTTTTCTTACTCCAGCAGCGTTTGCGGAGCCCCTTTCGGTCGTGACGGTTTCGAAAAGTAACGCCTACCCTTTGTGTGCTTCCTATATCCCACCATGGGTGTCCTTTTTTAAGCAGTCTTAATTGTGTGTTCCCGTCAGTCACTACGGTAATCGTATCCACCCGTTTACTCGCCGGTTGCGTCACGCTGCACCTTCCCATCGGTGTTCGCTTATTCGTATTCCAATATTTTCTTATGGTAGAAAAGAAGATACCTAAAACGTAAGAAAATTCGTTAGTGTTCTCCCGCATACTCGTCCAACGTCTGTAAACGCACCCTTCGCTGTCTAGAACCTGCTTCAGTGTGGCAGTGGTAATTATGTGATCGTCGCACTTGACCCAAATGTCCTTCTGGTGTCGCACGTACGCCGTGTAGTGTCCCGCATCGAGCGTACCGACGTGGTTGATGACGGCGTACAGCGAGTAGCGGAAGTCGGCCGTGTCACCGCTACCATCCGTACGATGCTTTCTTCCATCCGGGTCGTTTGGTGCACAAGCAGTCGTCACGTTCGATGTACCCGTTAACAAGGATGAAGAGGACGAGGTGGAGGAGGAGCCGTTGTTTTCTCCACCACCCCGGTCCATTGCGTTCAATGTGGACGGGGAACCCCTATGGGGTTGCTGCTGTTGGTCAGACTTTTTCTGCGACATGAACGGCGTCATGTCCAGCTCGGCGGGGAATGAGATGAAGGTGGAAATTTTCTTGTCAATCTGAAGGTAAAGTTTTTTTTGTCAAAAGTAATTAATCATAATCATTATCATCGTAAGCAACGCATAGAGCAACTAAGAATATTGTGGAAATTATGAAACATCAAAACATGTTAGTTGCGCTATCTCTCAACAGATGACGCCACTCCATCAAGGTTTTAACGATATAAGCTTTAAAGGAGCAGTAATATAAGAAAAATCTGGTAGCTTAATCAAAGTGCTGCTTATTTAATACTCTAAGAACATAAACTAATCTATACTGACCAGACTAGAATGTTCGAAGCGCTTGAGATGGAAGCTCGCTACGATCGGGAGGGTACGCATGGAAAGTTGCTTTGTCGACTCCTGGTAGCTGTTGCACGTGTTACACTTGATTTTAGCGCTCGAACCCAGATGTTCGGCACGGGTAAACCGTTCCAAGCAGTCAATGAGCGATTTTGGTGGCCCACCATATCCGCCCTGCCCGTTCGACGATTCACCCAGATCGAGCGAAATGTCCCAGAACGGATCGATCGTGGTCGAAACACCCTTACACGCCTGGCAAACGACATCGCTCTGTAGACCGCCGGTAAAGATTTGATCGATAATGCAATTACACTGGGCCGGGTTGGGATCCGTCTGTGTATCTGTAGCACCAGTCGCGGATGAAACAGAACCCGTTGCTGTTGGTGCATTGGTCGAAGTGACACCACCGCCCGACAGATTCGCACCTCCCGTTTGGGGTAGTAACTGCAGCGCGTCCTGCTGCGATGATGCCTGATGTTGCTGGAGAAAGTTGCCTCCCACGTGTTGATTCTGATGCTGCGAGTTCGACTGTGAGGATTTAGATTTCTCACTTGCTGCCGCCGCCGCAGCCGCTGCAGCTGCTGCATTTGCGGCCAGCTCCGTCATCGAGATCTTGCAGTGCCGGTGCAGCACGTCAAGCGTGGCGATGAAAAATTCGTGCGCATCCTGTTGCTCGTACCCGGCCAGATGGCGTGCATGGTTCCAGATAAGATGTAGCAATCGGTGCAGCGACAGCGGGCCCCGGGCACCGGAATAAAATTCCTGAAACAACCGCGACACCTCGCACACGAGACACTTGGCCGCCGTTTTGGATGTACACTCGTGCAACTCGGCGAGGAAGTAATCGCGCAGCAGTGGTGTATGGATGAGGGCCTGCACGATGCAGTTCATGAAACAGGTCGAGCCGAGATTGAGCAATCCACGCAACCCAATGCTCGTCAGCGCCGTTACGTGACGCCGCTTAGGGTTCTTCAGAAGCAACTCAATCTCCAGCCGGGACGGGCTCCACGGGCGCCAAGAAAGGCTTTTGTCCAGACTGCGAGCCTCCCGGCGCAGATGTCGTTCGGCGATCGTTTGACACTTGCTGTGGTAGATAAAATCCCGACACTGGTAGCAATACAGCATACCGTAACACAGTTCCAGCGCCATGAAATGCTTCGTCTGTTTGTAGTGCTCGTTCATGTGTGCGCCTTTACAGCCAAAGTAGATGCAGTGCAGGCAGGAGTAAAGTTGCGGGCCGGAACTGCCGCACTTGTGGCACAGACAGGATAACGCTTTCCGGCGTCTCGCTTCTTTGCTGATACAGGCACTGAAGTAAGCATGTACAACGCTAAACGAGTCGTATCCATACTCTTTGATGTAGGACGCAAAATGAACGCAGCCCGCATCGCCCATTGTTGATTTGTTCGTCACGTTTCACTATGCCACAGTTCGACTTTTACCACCACCGAACGAGACGTTCACGCACAACTGGCAGCGGATGCCGGAATGCCGGGGAGTTGAAAGGATTTTGCTGGGTGGCCAGACCAGTACTTACAAGCGCCACATACTGCACAAAGAAAGCACTTAAGATGTACAACAACAAACACGAGGAACTGTTGATCTTAGTTAATTGGTTGGCCCTGGTGCGCGTTAATTTCCCATACTTAAATCAGCGTGTTTTATGGTAATTTAGTTGAGCAGTTTTCTCACAATTTTCCCATATCGAATTTCGTTTCGGGTTGAGTGAGTGTGTGTGTATGTGTATCTTTTGTTTTGCTGTGGATACCGGATGACAGATGGGAATGACAATCGAATGAAGTTTTGGTGAGGA
>JXXB01005269.1:0-13955 GCA_000956275.1 Anopheles koliensis
ATATGTGTGTGTGTGTGTGTATGTGTGTGTATAGCAGATTTCATCTCTCTCCCACGTTAACTTCCTTTATTATGCAAACAAGAGCTCATCGTGTGCAAACTTAAACACACGGATGTACGGTTCGTCTAAATGTCACTGTTCAATAGCTGCTTGCTCATAAGAGAATCTGTTTTTCTAAGCAAATCTTCATAAATAGTACATTTTGATGCAATTTATTTCCGATTGAAATTCAGTCGCAGAAGCGAAAACTGAAAACTGAGATCCTCTACTTTCGTGACCACAACCTACCACCTAGTGCTCTAATATAATCGTTTCGATTGAATAACCGCTATGCAAGCTGTCAGTCATGAATACAAGGTAAAATGTATCCCTCGTCGATCCCGACTAACTCGTGCAACAATGCAATCAAATCTTCTACTACGTAGTTGGATAGCGAAATAGCTAGTACGGAACGGAGAAAATTGGTAGAAGATAACGGAAGATATTCAGCGCAGCTATACCTTTCGTCTTGTGGTCCAGGGATGTTAGCGAGTTGGCGAATGTAATTTGCAACCCTAAGACAACAGGCAGAATAAATTGATTTTATGCCGACCTACCCTGCCGATGATGGGTTACTTGTCCGTGCTCTGTGGTACCCTCGTCTAGCTGTCCGATTGTAGGACGTACAGAATTCGGTCCGGTCCAAATCGAGCGGATGGTTGATGGGGAGAAAATTTACATAACTGCAAGCGTCACATAATGGGGTTTCCTGAGTATTCCCCAACCAACGCTGGGTCATCGCGTAAAGCCCAAAGCGGAGTGGCCCTACAATTCGCCCACTGAACTGATTTCTATGTTACAAGTATAGGGCACCCAGAAATCAACCATAGTGTTTGAAAGCGAATGTACACCAATTTTCCCCACATCTTCCAAAACGGCAGATGCGGTTACGCCGTTTCGACCCTCACCGACCGAATTTGGCGGACCTGATCCGCTACGCAAATCATCACTTTGTTCCATCAATCTTAGGTTCCACTCTAGCATCGGTGCTCAGCAGCACGCAGCAACGATGAATGAACGGACCAACAGGTCAAATAAATTCGCCTAGCTGGCTGCTGTTTGAAAGCGAGAGTCTTAACCATTTGACCTTGCATAATTACATACTCCGCATCGAACTGCGCTACGCGCTACCTCCGTTCATGCTCGTGTTACGATCGCATTCGCCCATTTTGCGAAGCCAAGCAGGAGATGTTTTTGCTTCCTACGATGCTACCAAGATGTTCCCTTCACTTGGAACCCCCCAGTGGTTACCATGGTTACCCTGTAGTAAGATATTTAACTAAACGGGAATCTGCCGTGTTCGAAGCGTGTGGTGAGAAGTCGTACGTAAACATTCGTCATCATGTGGAGGATCAGTGTCCCCGTTTTTGGAACAGTTTCTCTGGTCGTGAACGTTTCTGTTACACATTCCTAATGCTAACTGGAAAATGTTCAAGAAGGAGTTGATCATACATTGCGGCCTTCACGCGTCTGCGTGTTGAGATGCTTCCGATAATTGTACACAACATTCAAAGACAAAGACAACAAAACTAATGGCATTTGAACTAAACCCGATTTGCGGTGAACATAGTTCACTTCAATTAGGGTTGGGCTATGTGAGCTCTACATAAAGTAAATGACCTCCGAATACTCGTTCAAGATTTCCTTGACCCAGCGGCGGGATCTAAGCCATCTCCTCTCGTTCAAGTGAGAAATGACATCGGACAGTAAACGTAAACATATCATTTTATGTAGAGACCTTGCAACGGCTTCAATATTCAAATCAAGTGCATGCACAGAAAGGACAAAGAGTGTACGCAAATTAAATTCAACTATTGTTCAGCAAATCATCGCGAGGTGCATGAACGTCAAGGTTATCACCCAAAACTTGGAAGAACACACAGACTCCAAAGCCCGTAGTTTTGAGTTCAATACCAATACACGACTCGGTGGTTCGGCCGGCCTGGCAATCAAACACAACTCATCAAGCTTTTGAGCCGGCTTCCCCACTGCAGGAAGTGGAATCTGCTGGCGTTTCCATTCGCAACGAATCTCGGGATACTCAAAAGCGTTGCATAATTACTGCGACTTCAATTGAGCAGCGGCTGAATGAGGTCTACTAATTGAGTCGAAACACTACCGCACCGGTATGAAGTTGTCCGAGCTCGTCCGAGCTTCCCATCGATGCCACTGCTTTCTCACTCGCTTAGGTTTTTCTACGAGGTTGAGACCGATTGGAGAGCACAACATGCTTAGAAGAAAGGCTCTTGAATTACTTTCGGAAGATTACCGGCGTTACGTTCACCTCGTCAATCAATTAAAACTTACTTCAAGTGCCAGAGGACGAGAACTCACTTGATACAGCATTAACCATTGTGCGCGCATTGTTAGTTCACTAGATTTGGAAGATATTATTGGTAGTAACGATAAATATACACACAATCCTCTGAACCGAACCGTGATTGAACATTTCATACTATGTTTTAGTCTAAAAACTATTTTCATAAGAGCTTCGTGTCCATAATTATGGCCATGGCCTCAAAGACGGGTTAATATTTTTTCATAAAAGATCACCAATTATTACGACACATTCAATATTAAAAATCAGATAAATTCAAATAATCAAATATAAATATCAAAAATCAGTTATAGCTTGATAATACAAAATTATCTAAATTTCATTCATGTTTTAAAATAGACATACGTTCATAAAACAATCAATTGCCTTTCATTGAACAAATGTTACTTGTTCCATCCCATCTCAGCTCCATCGCATACATAATCTAATATCAAACACTTTTATAACGTGATTACCTCTCCCAGACGTTCATTATTGGGCAACACATCTCAACTTCGACCAAATCATTAAAGAATAAATCAAACGACTGTGGCATGTTAAAAGACGACACGAACCCGAAGAAAATCCCACGCAATTATCCACCCCGATTTTAAGTACATTTTTGCTGTCTGTTTTTTTTGCCGTGTTGTACGTCAACCTCTTAAGCTCGGAGAGTCTATAATTTTATCATGAATAATAAGTAATAATGATATTTTCTCGGAACGCGTTATTATATGCACTGCTTTCTTCTGCGAGAATCCTAACCTACATAAACCGGTTGCAAAAGTTTTGGAAAACTAGTGCTTGTACTGTTACGCACAAGTGCCTTTCACAATTTCACTGGTCGGATTTTGTTTTGTTTACTGTATCGTAATCACTACCGAACCAATCGATCGGCTTTAGGGGAAGTAAATTATATCATACTAACATTCATTGCCATTCCCATTACGTCGGGATAAGCTAATTGTCAGGTTAAATATCTACTTGTTTCAACGATGAAGTTATCCGAGTCGCTACTGGTCGAATAATCAAGAATAATAGTATAGTAACTTTATAATTTTCCACGTCTTTCATCATCATCTGTGACGTGCTTTCGTTTAGTGACGGGAAATGGCAAAGCAATGGGGAACAATAAATAATGTAAACTAATTAAAAAATCTGACTTTCCATCATTTCTTTAAGGAGCGCCTGGGAACAAAAACCGACACCGACATGAAAAAACAAAATGAAATCATTAAGATCGTTCCATCGTTTGGTACGACCAATTGCCCCACTTCTCAGTTGTGCAAAGTGACAATGTATAAACTCGAGTCGCTCGAAGTTAAGCATAACACGAGACTACAATTATTTTAAAATCATTTTACGGTATGGTATGGAAAAAGGTATGGAAAATATTTTCATGAGAGTTAATACGCTTGCCATCAAACAATTAATCAACAAGAGAGAAACAGTTTTATGTTATTGAAACAATATATATAAAACAGACTAACCCTTGAGAGCACATTATTTCAGTATGTTAAATTAACACAATATTAGACCGTGTATAACAAATGCCTTTCCTCTTTTGTCATAGAGGTTACAAATAGCTATATTTACGATGAAACGTTGAATCGTTTTTTGTCGCAATATGTATGAAATGAACATTAAGGGTTTAACGCTAATTAGAGTGAAACAACAAAGCTTCATTGGGTCTCTAGGGCACCAGCGTAACGGGATGATGCTGCGATGGTAAAGTGATTGTGGCAAACCACAGCCACAGACACATCTTACAATTATGTCAGCGTATTTCCTTTGTACCAGTGTTAGCATTAGACAGCGTATAGTATATTGAAAATAAATTTAAATATAAAACTACTATCGCGTACACTATGTGAGCAAATGTTCAATCATTTTTTTTTTTGGCAACAAAGTGCCTTTCTAAGGAATCATCAATCAAGGTGACGAGGGGAGAAACAGGAAAAGTTCAAATTAACCCAACGAGCTTTGCATCCTTCAAATTTGCAGCAGTTTTACCGCTTCTATCGGTTGAAGGCTGCTTGACTAAACTGTTGTGCTTTTCAAACCTAATAATTTAATCGAGGTTTGCAGTAATTTTAGACCGCTTTTTCACGCAGAAACGCACAACATGTATGGGTATCGCGAAATATTGAAGATACGAAGCGTGTGAAGAAGCACAAACAGAAGACATCGGAGCCAAAAAGGTTCGTCGCTTCGAAAGGTGAGTACGAGCAGAAAAGATGAGCTGATAGACGTTAGTGTTTAAACCTAATTTGAAAATGTAAATAATCCATAAAGTCCATACGAGCAAATGTTTGGCGTGTTATAAACAGTTTCCAAAACGAAAATGCTTAACCCACATGTGTCTATTTTACTCGTTTTCGTTAATCACCAAACGACTAACACCGATGACACCTTTCATTTTTTCGTATTTTTTGTGCAATTTTTTCTTCACAGCAAGCAAGTAGTAGAAAAAATATACAACGTTGGTTTACCCCTTGATCGACAAAGCCGGGTAAGACATTTTTATTTCTATCTGAAAGTGAATGGCAATAGTATCTCAACTAGGAAAAAAAACTTTAAAACCAACCTAGCATCGTCTGCTTCATATGGGATCGTTAATTTTATTACGCATTCACCTGTGTCCCCTAAACTGCGGGTTCAGGTTATCTTCACGGCAGTGTTCCTTTCAATCAACCAGCGGCCACTGTGAATCAAAATGCCTACGTGCTGGATTCTGGGGGTATAATGGAAAACAAAATTATGTCATCAGTACTCTGCACTGACCTGTTGCACCATTAACGAAGCTTGATAACTACTAGTGAAAATGGGGTGATAGGAAGTTAATGTCACTGTATGGATTTTGGTGTAAATAAATCTTGATATCTGAGAAAGTAGCGAAGGGTAGAAAAAATATCAGCAATGATGGCAGATCGATAAGTCCTATAAGATATTATTCAATTTATAAAACTTAAGATAACTAGGTTTAAATTACAACTTATACAAATCCTATATTTCAATTAATGAACAGTAAATCACATTGGTTAGAGCTATAATTATTTATTTATATAAAGAAGTTATGGCCTAGCGGTATTCCTATGTTTCTAAGTATATGATATTCAGTTTCTACCACACATTAGTTTATTTATTTGTTTACAATTTTTTTTTTTTTTTTGATACCTCGGTCAGTCTAGTTTCTCGTTCAACGTTTATGTCAGGAACAACCCTACAATCCCACCGAGAGCTTCTCTCTATAGCGAGTTGAAAATAATCAGCTGTACAAGTATAAATTAATCGAGCTAGCTAGCATCCCGAGCAGTATTGGCTGAGTAGGTGGTTAAGCTAAAAAAAGAAGAAAAAGGGAATTCGGAGAAAAAGGCAAAATGAGAATACAACTCCCTAAATACGTAACATTCTTCAAATACTGCTGCTGCCTTGCAAAAAGTTGTGAGTATACATACAGCAATAACTTAGACTGTCTATCCTCTTACCCCCGTTGCTGTATAGTCATCGTAACACTCACAAGCAAACATCTACATTCCCATGTAACCTTCAACAGACATTCCACTTCGATGTTTTTTAAGGCTTCTTCTCATTTTGCCGTCCTTTCACCAAACCCAAACCGGTGGCATTCTCTACTTCCGCGTTTGTTTTTTGTTTATAAAAAAAAAACCGCACGCCACCGGTTAGCCATTTCGCCCACACATCGCTGCCCATCTCGTTGATCAAGCCGTGTTCATCTTCGTAGTTTGCCCACAATCAAATCACGCGTCAGTGCATGGACGACCAACATATAAATCCAACACGGCCCCTTTCACATACGATAGGCTGATAATCGAAACGTCTTTAGTGCAACCTTCACCAGTCACTCGGGAAGAAAAACAGGTTGGTTTCGTGACCGCTGATGATCATTGCGTACACGATATCGCGTAAGTTTTTTCCTATATTACGAGGGTGAAGTTTTTCCAATCCATTCATACGACTGCAAAACAGTGCAGAAGACAATTATCTTTACTAACCAGCTTCTGATACGTGCTTTTGTGCTAGGTTCGAAGGATCCGGAAAAACGACGGATTGAGTAAGGCTAAAATATACACCGGCTTGACAAAACTCCCAACAGTATATATTTTAAGTTATTTTATTGACAAACGTTCTCACCCTACTGCACCTATTCCTGTGATATTTGCGTGTCTCACACTTTTCGCTTAACTTAAAACACTATTTAAAACATAAAACATACACCAACACAATTTTCACAAACGTTATTCAGAAATCTCTCATCAGTTGAAATCATTCAAAGTTCAATCCTGATACAATGGCGGTTGCATTGCAGCGGGCTTACAAGGTCGAATATTGTACAACAGCTCAAGTGAATCGTTGTCGCGAACATATCCGTCATCCAGAATCGTTTTCAGCGTTACGAAATCTCGCAATCCCCAACCCTTCTGCGGTATTATATCAAAGTACTGTCGAATAGTTTTTCTGATGGTTTTCTCCGGGTTCAGATGAATCAGCTGGAAGGTACACTCCATCCTGAAAAAAATCGATATTAAAATATTATGTTGGCAGGACATAAGCTATGTTCCCTTTCATATCATACATACCAGCACGGTCGTCCGCTGACCAACTCCAGATAGATTCCGAAATTATCCTCCGATATTACGCACCACGCCATGATGCGCCAAGTGCGCCCCTGACAGTCGGAAAAATCACTCGAGTAAACTACTTTGTTGTCATCGAATGTGGAAAAGTTCTGCACCACGAATACACCAGTTTCAAAGAAATCCGGAATTTCACTGCTCGAACGAAAATTGGTTTGTTCAGATTGTTGGGGATTTCCACGTTCCTCAACCAACGTACTAATACTTACATTTTCAAATTAGCTGGCACACGTACCTCTTTAAAATCTTTTATTGGCACCGATCGTATTGCATTGCAAGCATCAACAATTCCCGATTTCATTTCAATCAGCTGGGGCTTGCTGCAGAGAGACATTTCGCAGCGCATAGCTTGCAGCTTCAAATCGATGTCCTCCATTTGATTCATTAGTGTGTATTGGTGGACGGACAGCTTTGCGAGTTTTTCTTCCTCCTGTCGGTCGAGATTTTTCATTACCGACACTATAATCGCTTCAAGCTCCTTTTGCTTCACACTCTTCACCGTACCAATCAGCTCGATATTTCGTTCTATTTTGTTGTGCAACAGAGCCAGCCTGTCTCGGTAGTCCTCCACTTTTTCTAGCTCACTTTCTACCTGCTCCATATACTGCTTGTATGTCACGTGTAGCGTCTTGAACGAATGGTTCTGATGATGTCCATCTATAATTTCCGTAGCACACACTTCGCAGACACACTGTTTGCACGTGGAACAATAAAAATTGACCAACCTCCGATGCTGGGAGCACAGTTCGCTTTTGGTCGCATTATCATCCATGTCCGAAGGACCCCCGAGTGCGCCCAGATCCTTCTGGAGCTTTTGTACATCCTCAAACCAACGCACCTTCACTAGTTTCTCTTGCTCCAATATGGTTTTACAATTGGGGCAACATTGGTTACTGCCCGAAGCTAGCCACTCCATGATACATTCAAAACAATACAGTTTCGAACACTGCGGGCACAGGTGAGGATCATCCAGATGTCCAAAGCAGATCGTACACTTGAAAATGTCGTTAAAGTTTGATAAAACAAGATGGCGAGAAGTATCACGAGAGAGGTCACTGGTTGCTGCTCGATCATAGACGGGGCCGGTTGAGCTGCTATTGGCCGTAGAAGGCTTCATTGTCATTGGAAAGGAAGTGGATGGCGAAGATGTGCTTGCAACAGTCGACAGCTCTTGAGACGGAGTGATTGCCTCATGCCTGCGGGGCTCATTTCTACCGCTAGGGCTGTCCATGACGGTACCAGAAAATGTTCTGGAATAATACAACCAGCACGATCAAATTAAAATGGTGATTTTTTCAATTGCTTTAAATGTTTACGTTTCACACTCTATAAACAGATGATGTATTTGTACATTTGTATACTTGAAACATTTAAATCTTCAACGTTGTACACTTAAATCTTCAACTGCACTTTTACCAAGCTAAAATAAATCGTAACAAAAATTCACACGATAGCACCAAAGCGTAAAACCTTCCAACACTTACTCATATTAGATCTAAAATGGTGACATGGAGAAGAATGTCATCGAACTTGATTAGTTTATTGATGTACACAGCAAGGTAATATCATACCAAACTGTGTTACACTGTGATTCATTCGTAATGTAAAATCCGTAAAAAAATATTTACCGTAAATAAACTGTTGTTTTATTATATCAACAGCTTTGCTCTAGAAAACAAAAATACGTTTATGTTGGTATGCTACCCAAAAATTCAGCTATCAAGATCCCCGAGCACTCACATTGGTGTTTATTGTCTTGCAAATTCCGTAAAAACATACCCATGTTTAACTACTCGTTGCTTTGTGCTTGTATGACCTTGTAATAAAACAATCAGTGCATGAACGGACCTATCTCTGTCTAAGAAAATTCCAGAAATGGTTTAATGGGGTAATTTGGCAAAGTAAACTCAAGATTAAGGTAAAGTTGCCGTCAATGCCGTTGACAACATAGTCAACTGCTACACAGATCTTACGTACTAACATTTCAGTGAATGTCTGTCCAGGAGAGGACACATTAAACACATTGGTTAATTATTTTAGCTGGAAATTGTGCTTCCAATTAGTAATTATCTATGATTTAAAAAATACAAGTTAACGTATACTTTAAGATGTTACAAAAAATCATTAAATAGTTTAAATTAATCTTACATTGGTTACATTTATCAAAAATCCAAGCAATATTTGCAAACTAACTCAGCTCAAGAAACTCTGTAAACAAAGAAATGTTCAGAGTTTTCAATTTCCAGTCACGATAGAGTCACGATTTTTATTTCCCACTTTCGCTGTCAGCAAGCAAGACGGATTATTTGCACTTTGTACCAATTTATTCGCATTTTCCCACTGTACTAAGTACAAAGCAGCACTGGATCATGCAGCACTGCAATGGAAAGAAATTTATGTTCCTTTCAAATTCGCGCTTCGATTAATATTCGTTAATCAGTGCACGCGTTAAGCGTCGCTTTCTGAGTCGAGCTCTTATAAAAGTGAAACTTTTCCATTTCCGCGATTTTCCGACACTTTTCTCGTTCAGCAGCTAGACACCAACACAAACAAATAAAATATCGCAACACACCGTTTGCAACGTCCACACACACCTACAAATATTAACACGCTTAAGTTCTTGTACCAAGTGAAATTTGCTTTTATAAATACGTTGCCTAAAATAGGTCACTTCGAAGGAAGCAGATATTTTAATAATGTTTTCACTTTCAATCTGAATAAGCTGTCGATAACTCACATCACCTCACGTCGGGAATGGTTGCTTCTGCTCTTCTGTGGGAACGGTCCATCCAACGGTGCACATTATACGACATTTCTGAAGATGATCAATGATTCAGTATGATCGGCTGTTTGTCTGTGCGTTAAATTAGTTCTTGTTGCGTCATGAAAACATCGCTTAACGCAACGGGTTTTCTTCCTTTGAACAAAGTACGGACTTTTTGAAAGATGTCTTTGTTCCATAGCTATGCAATGCGTTTTTTTATTACGCATAATTCTTGCAAATAAAGCAAGTCATTTTGTACTCGTCTAATTTACACATCCTCCTGTTTAAAAAAATTTAGGACTTTGATTGATTTAAATTGTTGTGTTTACTTAGATAAAAGAATGTAAAAAACGTATTCTTGAGTTAAGAATGATAGTGTTTATCATTCCAAAACCGTTCTCTAAATTAAATCTCTCGATGGTGTTATTTTACCCCTATTAAACTTCGTAATTATTAAAGCGTTTCTTGACTTCAAGAATTCCTGAAACGCTTAATTGTTGATCGCTCAACTAGGATTTTTCGTTTAAAAGATTGATTTAGTTTCTGAAAAATCAGTATGCAATTCATGAAATAATAAGTTTTTATTCATTAGATAATATTTAATACATTTTTTCGTTAGAAATATTTAAATGGCGATTTCCAATATTTCACAGCACCACCGTAAGCAATCAAGGTTGAGACAGGATTTTGACAGTAGCTTCTTCTTGCTTCTTTGAAGCTATGACGGATCTCTTTTTGTAAACAAAAACACGCGGTTCGCTCTGTACCAGCGAAGCGCTGTGATTTTTTAATAAAACGTTCTAAATACGCCTCAAACATGCGTATCGAAACCTGCTTCTTTTGTTCCAACAAAATCTATCCTGGACACGGGATGGTGTTCGTTCGAAACGACTGTAAGGTGAGTATTTCTAACGGTGTAGAAATTGTCGCTCAGTGGCGTTGCCATGACGCAGTTAAGTCTTTAACGTAAACATATTCCGTCACATTTAATTTCTTGTATTTCCGTATTCGGTGCAGGTGTTTCGGTTCTGTCGTTCCAAGTGTCGACGTGCGTTTAACAAAAAGAAAAACCCACGCAAGATTCGTTGGACGAAGGCGTACCGTAAAACAAATGCTAAGGAGCTGACCGTTGACCCAAGCTTTGAGTTCGAGAAACGACGCAACGTCCCGGTGAAGTACGACCGCGAGTTGTGGAACAAAACGATCGAGGCAGTGAAGAAGATCAACGAAATCAAGCACAGACGAGAATGCCACTTTGTTATGCAACGCCTAAGGAAGGCACGCGAGCATGAGATCCATCGTGATATCGTCGATGTGCAGAAGAACATTTCGCTCATCCGCTCGCCTGCCATCGGTTTGAAGGAACGTCGTGCGAAGGAAGAAGCTCAAGAGTCTGCCCTCCTGATGGACGTGGAGGTCGCGGAAGAGGACGAAGAAATCCAATACGTAGACGCCCGAAAGCTCGAGAAGCAGTTGGAGGAATCAGCCGGAATCGTGGATGATGAGGAAATGCTTAAGGCCTAGGCGTTCGTAGTCGCAGAGCACAGCGGATTCGATCGATAAGGATTACGGTGTAAGGAAGGTATCGTATGTTGTAAAAAAGAATTGAGCGATAAAAAGAGGCAGAAGCAGAATAAAAGTACTTCTCGTGAGTTCCAAGTATTTTTGATGGTAAAAATAGCTCAGCGAAAACGGTTACTATCGTAATAGGATTAAAATTGTCGGTTGGACTACGTTTGCCTTGTGTCTTTGTCTGACTACTCCAGTACCGAGTGAATTCTGAAAGCGATGGGTTGTCTGAAGAGACTGGTGCTTTCCACGTTAGTGTTGACCGTGCTATTTTTCAGCACATTGCTTTTGTTATGGGTATGGTTGGGTTTCGAAATTATTCCCAACCAAATTCACGATCCACGCGTTTTACAGGATCATTCGTTCGACTATATAATTGGTAAAGAAAATCATCTGAGTGTTATTTAGCATCTGTATTGTGAATGATGGTCAATTACCTCTCTATTAGTCGGTGCTGGTACTGCAGGATGTGTGTTAGCCAAGAAGCTATCCGAAAATCCAAATGTCACCGTGTTACTGGTGGAAGCTGGTGATACATTTGGGGCAGTTTCTATTATTCCACTCATCAGTACCGCCATGCAGGGCACTAGAAACGATTGGGCTTTTCGAACAATTCCTCAGAAATATTCTTCACACGGCTTAGGAAATAATGTAAGTAAACGAGCAGAAACGTGTCATCGAAGGTGAATAATATTGATAATCATGTATTTCCCTCTTGATTAATTTACTTGTCGGAATAAGCAGCAGCAACTGTTACCACGTGGAAAAGGATTAGGTGGTTCGGGACAAATTAACTATATGTTACATTATACGGGTATACCGGAAGATTTTGATCGCTGGGAGAGGCTTGGAGCGAACGGTTGGAACTGGCATGCAATGAAGCCATATCTGGATCAGCTTAACCCAATTGTGGAGCACGACATGACGGTTGATGGTGTCATCACGATGCAGTGTAACCATGAACTTAACGGAGATGAACTATACGAGGTAGTTTGCGCTTAATCAAAAAGTTTATAACATAATTAATAATATATATTTTTTAGTCTAACCACCATTATGCTTCGATGCTGACGGAAGGTGATAAACATGATAGTATCAACTTTTGTTCTAAGAAGTACATTCCAAAAATAAGAAAGACAGCACCAATGGGCTGGTTACATGTAACCGAGGTGGACAGTAAAGAGTCGCTGCTCGCAAAAGTGTTCACAGAGTCTCAACTAGAACTTGGTCAAGAATACATCTTTACACCGGCTCGCTACAACATTCGAAACGGAATTCGTTGGAGCAGCTACCATGCCTATCTTCGACCTGCCTTCAATCGTCCGAATCTATCCATTCTCACGTCAACCTCCGTTGTTAAGGTACTCTTCGATGAATCGAAACGAACAAAGGCTATCGTTGTCAAGAAGATCGGATTAGATCATGGACCGGTCAATATTAGTGTCGGTCGGGAGGTAATTCTCTGTGCTGGGGCATTGCAAACGCCACAACTTCTTAAGCTATCCGGAATTGGGCCGAAGCTTGAACTGCAACGGCACGGTATTGAGCTAGTACACGATTCACCTCACGTGGGAAAGAATTATTTCGACCATCTTAATTTACCATTGTTTGTTAGCATTAACACCACAGCCAGCGTGACCGTTGATAAGGTGCTATCGGTTAAGACAGTCATGCAGTATTTGAACTACGGCCAAGGAGTACTCGCGACGACAGCCATAGCCGGAATTGGAAGACAACGTGAAGGCCATCACGGTGTTATTCTTTTCGGAATGGGTAGTGTGGATGAGCAAGCATTACGACACGTGTCTAACATGAAGCAAGAAACGTTTCGTGCGTTTTTTCCATCATATCAAAATGCAAGCCAAGAGGGTTTCCTTTTTCTAAGCACCTGCTATCAACCGCAAAGCCGCGGAGCGATCTTACTGCGCGACCGCCACAGCAGTAGTGAACCTTTCATCAATCCAAACTATTTGAAAGATCATGCCGACATCGAATGTATGACTAAGGCCGTCCGTTTAGCGGCCCGCGCGGTACGCACGCTGGCGTTCCGAAAAATCGGTGCACATCTACACTGGCCACGTATTAAACGATGCTCGAATTTTGGTCCACCGGACGATGAACGGGAAGAGCCATCGGATCGATTTATTGAATGTATTCTTCGCACATCTGCGCTTACAGGACATCATCCAGGTGGAACGGCCGCTATCGGGGATAATGTGGACGCTGTGGTTGATAGCGAATTGAGGTAAGGTAGTCACGTATTCATACATTATATTTTTGAACTATAATATCTCTGAAAACAGGGTAAACGGCGTGCAGGGGTTACGAGTCGTTGATGCAAGTGTGTTCCCTGCACCAGTGTCCGGAACACCCAACTCCGTGGTGATTGCCGTGGCTGAGAAAGGCAGTGAATTAATACTGCTGCAAGAAACTCAGTAATCAGCTTTTGAATAGAAACATGTAGTCGTAAATCAAAGAAAATAGGGAAAAATAAACTAAATACTAATAAAAAAAGAACAAAAATGAAGCTCTTTCTTCTCCCCGACGGGGAATCGAACCCCGGTCTCCCGCGTGACAGGCGGGGATACTGACCACTATACTATCGAGG
>JXXB01005318.1:0-10408 GCA_000956275.1 Anopheles koliensis
AACACACACACACACACACACATACATACGGTACGGCTCTTACAGAACCTAGAAGAAAAGCGCGAAGGGGAACGATATTTTTAGACTCATTATAATTTGTTTTCTTCCGATGGCGTTATACTTGCCGCACGATCGTCTCGACGCTGCATCATTCTGCTTTGCTAGCTGTTCCGTGTAGCGCGCTTGCTGACAGCGTTGCTGCCGTCGGCAAACGGTTCGCTTCGCTGTCAAACGGGATGGATGTAGGAGGTTAGGGTGTCCGTGCGTTGCGCCGCATCCACAAAGGACGGATCGTCCCGCGTTTTGGGTGGTGCGGGCAGGGCCGAGGAAGATGGAAACCCGGGGCGACATACAGTCACACGTTGACGCATTGCGCCAAAGGGTCCCGCTGGTTGGGTCTCTCGGGCTGACAGTGTTTTTTTTTTTTTTTGTACCAGAATCGGCAGCGTCAGCTCGCTGACGGTAGGGAAATCCATGCGCCGCTGACGCAAGACGGAGGGATCCGTGTGGGAGGACAAACCGCACTCTTTTGGAGTGTCAGCTGCACGGTTAAGGGCCTGCTTAATGTGCTTGAAAGTATACGCATGTGTGTGTGTGTGCGTGCGAGCAATGACATCGCCCGCTTTCCTTTCCAAACCCCTGAGCGTCTCGGGCGGGCGAGGCAATAAATTCGGGGTTTTTTTTCCCCCTTGGAAGATCGGCAAGCAGGGGAGTCATAAAGCTAGACGTGGTGCGTAGCGTTTCTCTACTAATTTTATCTTTTCCGCGGCGTAACTACGACGGTTGACACGGTTCCATGCGCGTTTTGGGCGCACGCGCGCTGCGAAGCCACATCCCTGTGTACGGGTACGTCCGACTGATGATCTTCGCTCGCTTTCGAAAGTTATTAATTATTAGCGATTAATTAGGTGCGCATTGACATTTGCATTAATGGAGGCGAACGGCGTCGGTTAGGATCTTTTTTTTTTCATGCACAAAACCTGTACTTAAAGCTGGATGATGTACCATGTGCGAGCTACCCTATGGTCAGTATTGTATAACCATCTCCTCGATATATCCGATGAATAAACTGTTAAATCATTCATTTCCAGTTTTTATCGTTTTCGAGCATATAAACTAAACCATATTTGGTCCTTGCCAAATATTCATTATCAAATTTTGTGCTACAATTCTATCTTTATACGTACCTTTCAATCGGACGGCAGTTTTACAAAAAAAAGCGCAAGAAAAGCCATAGATAATATGTTATAAATCTTCTCGCTGCAAGTTGATAAAGACAGCTAAGGTTGTGGCCAAGTTTGTATAGGATCTTACTACGTTTTTGTACTGACGTAGACATTCGGAATCGTTATGTTCTTCAGGTGCCACAGGCAAAAGTCATAACTAGATTAGTTCTAGACTAGGAGTACGTCAGCTCCCTCAACCCTTCTAATAATAATCTTCATTCTCCTTCCCCTCGGAATAGGAATTTCTTGTTCCAGCCCAAGGTACGGGTTCAACACGGTCGATTCGCGCAAAAATCTCTCCAGCAGCAAGCACCGACGGTTGGTGCGCAAAAGTTCCCTACCGCAGACGTCCGAAGATGGGCTGCTGCATCCGCCCGTCGGGTTGTGCCGGGCAGAGAAAATCCACCTCATACTCGACTGCTCGCAGGGCTCCGGCATCTGTCTCGGGCCGAAAACGGCTTGTGGCCGCGGTTTCCTAATCGCGCAGATCCTGCCCGACTCCGTCGCCGAACGGTCCGGGTGTCTGCAGAAGGGCGATCGGATAATCGCGATCAACAAGATGTGCAACCTGGACGCGAACGCGGTCCGTCAGATATTGGGCGACTTCGGGCCAGTGACGGTGGCGAACCACTACCACAACCAGCCGCAGACGTCGAACTGGGTGGAGCTGGAGATCGAGTTCGACATGGCGGACGCGGTCGTGCCGTCCAGCGGTGTGTTCAACATCAAGCTGCTGAAGCAGAACCGGTGCGGGCTGGGCATCACGGTGAACGGAAACGCGCACGGTTCGTTCATGATCTCGGAGGTGAAGCCGGGCAGTGCGGCCCACCGGACCGGGTCGCTACGGGCCGGCGATCTGCTGATGGCGGTCGACAATCGCCCACTCCAGCACTACAACCTCGATCTGCTGCTGAAGGAGAGCAAGAACGAGTTCATCACACTGACGGTCAAGCGCAACTCGTTGCCGGACTTTCTCTTCGACGCACAGCAGAAGTCCAATGGTATCTACGCCACTGCTGGCGAGGACAGCACGTTCGGCTACGGGAATAGGTGAGTTAATCGTGGTTGGATACCCTTTTTCTAGCCCCTTCTTGACGGTACTTTTGTCTTCTCCACAGATACACCGATGGAACGATACTGAAGTTGCAGAACAACAACGCAGACACCTACCAGCTCGAGGACCAACTTCGCCGTCCCATGTGGTCGAACGCACCTTCTTATGATGGTGCCGGTACGAGTCAAGGCACGCTAAAGGCGACCGGGCAGGCAGGTGGTGGCAGTGCCGAACACCTGCCACTCCCACCAGCACATCTCCTTAGCGTGGATAGCGAAGTTCCACAGTCGGAGGATCGGTTCGACGACATCATGCACTACAAAATGGTTTCGATGAATATTAGCAACACAAACTACGTCGGCTTTGCCGGCGGACCCGTCAGTGTTTCCCCGGACAACGGCCTAGCCTATGGCGGTGAGCCTCCACTACCACCGCAACCACCGCCGCAGGAAGAATCGCAATCGCAGCAGCGCACGTTCACCGTGCACCTGGAGCCGAACGGTGGTCCGCTGGGGATAACGCTCGCGGCTAGCGAAGACCTCCAGAAGCCGATCAAGATCAGTGGTCTAACCGAGGGCGGTGTGGCTCACAGTACCGGTCAGCTGCAGATTGGAGACTGCCTACTGGCGGTGAACGGGGAATCCGTGTGTGGTCTGCCACTCACCACCGCCACCAAGCTGCTCCAGAAGTTCGACAATGGCGTCGACCTGCATGTAGCTCGCACGGAACCGATCGGTGACGGTGCGGTGTATGCGAAGGTCCAACGTCGTCCTCGAAGTCCTTCGATAGCGAATGATGCGGCCTCCAGCAACTCGTACGGTGCCGGTTCCCAGTGCAGCTTCCGGACGATGCAGGTGACGCTGTTCAAGGATCGTGTCTACGACGACTACGGCTTTTCCGTGTCGGATGGTCTGTACGAGCGTGGTGTCTATATCAACCGCATACGGTCGGGTGGTCCGGCCGACATGGCGGGATTATTGCGGCCGTTTGATCGAATCGTGCAGGTACAGTGCAGGGTTTTCTTCCCCTCAGCCAGTCGCTAATGAAGGCTCTATCGAATATTTTCTTGCATTTTCTCAGGTGAATGGAACGAAAACACAGGATTTTGATTGCTGCCTAACGGTGCCATTGATAGCAGCGGCAGGAGACAAGATTGAGCTGGTCATCCAGCGTTCCCTGTCGGAGTAGGGCAGCAGTGCTGCCGGTGTAGTAGCATCTCAACATTTACTTAACGCAGGCGGTGTAGCTCATTTCGTACTTTGCGCGCACTGTGTCGATACCTTTCCACTTAACTATGCCTGTTCCATCTAACCCTTTTATTCCTCTCTTTGCCACACTCTCCATTTCCCCCTCCGGCAACTCTAACTCTCATTAAACAACACTACACAAATAAAATCGAACATTCAGCTTCCACTAATATGCGACATATTTATTTACTAGAACTTCCGTCACGACTAACGTATTAGGGTAAAGTTTATTTTATAACAATTAAAATAAAAAAAACACACATATCGTACACGTTTGTAGTGTGTACGTGCTATTGCGACAATAAATCTTAACCAGAAGGACTAAAAAGCCGGCCGCACACCTTGCGGTGCGTTGTTTTCTTGGCGCGTTTTGTTGTGACGAGCAGCTAGCAAGGCGCGTACAAAGTGCATTACCGTCGCTCCCGGATGTAGGCGCTGCATCGCAGTAAGTTCTAAGCACTATTGCGCCCCGATTGACGTCACCGTCAGTCGCGAAGGGGTGTGTTTTCAATGGACGGCGGCTTATCAAACGCAACATCGCGTACCCGTTCGAATGTAAGCAAACCGGACGGATCCATGGTCCAGGAGGAGATCGAACCAGTCGATGGCGTTTCAGTTGGGATATGCGTTGTTCGCGTTTGGTCCTGAGCTTAGGACACATATTGGACGTAATTAGGCGTTTTGATCTGTTGGATTGGACTTTCGCCAGAAACGTCACATCTCATCGTATGGCATGCTAAACGTAGAATAATTCACCCAATTAAAAAGCAATTACCGATTCGTCTGATAGCAGCGTGCGAGTCAACGCTCAGAGTTCGGAAGTTGCAGTTGGGGATGTGGATGACGACGAAACAACTGTAAAACGTACATCGAGATTGGCCATCTTCTGGGCTAACTGGCTAATTTGACAGCTTCATCTTCGGCGTGGTCTATCTTTAATTCTCATCGTTTTTGATAATCACTCTCTGTCTTTTTATAGTGCGTCTTTACGCTGAGCTCACTCACTTTTAATCTCTCCTACGTATACCCACACGCACGCACACACACATATGTATGCACGCTCGTCGGTTATTTGGGGAGCGAGGGGACTGTCAATTCTCTTCAAATGTTCTTGTACAGAACGGTTGGCGTTCAAAGCTATTTAAATCGCTCTCGTGCACCGACCGATCAGTAGCAGGAATCTTCTCCGCACGAGTGGAGTACGAATCGTATGAGAAGCTAGCGGGTGAAGCAAATGCGGAAGTGACAACACAGCTGGCCTGATACCAGTGCGAGCTAATTTTGTATTGAAAGTGCTCTAGTGTTACCGTGCGGCACGTGCCGTGTGCGAATTAGTAGGAACGTAGGAAGAAAAAGGAGCCGGTCTTTCTTTGAGCATCTATAAACCAGCAGCGAGTGACTTCGATCAGTGAATCATAGCAATCAATATAAAGTCAAGCCGCCGGCTAGTAGTGACAAACATCGCAGAACGAATTCAAAGCCTTTTTCCGTGTGCGGAATGCGCAGTTGGCAACCTGTCGATCAAAGCGTACACCTTCCCTACACCGCTGGTTCAAAATGTTGAACGGAACGGCCTTGGTTTTCCAAACGATGCTACTGCTAACGAACAATCTGAACGATTTTGTTCACAACGACACCGACAACGAGTTACCGGCAGGTAGAGTCCACACGCGGCGTAGTTTAAAAATCCAGTGCGCAGATAGTTTACTGACGGGCCATTTTGTTTCTCTTCCACCGGGCAGCTGATCCGGACAAGGTCGTGTGCTACGGTATCTTCGGCTGCTTTCCCATAACGCCTCCGTGGACGAGCGTACGACGACCGATCGCTCTATATCCGGAAGCGCCCGGGAAGATCGACGTACAGTTTGCTGTCTTCAATGGGCAGAACAGGTCCTTTCCAAAGTATCTGAACATCGACGTGCTCGATACGGTGCTCACGGCCGGGATCAATCCCCACGGGACGATATACTTCATCACGCACGGTTTCCTGGAATCGGGACCGACGAAATGGGTAGGTGTTGTGCGAGGATATTGCGTGGCTTGGGTTGCTTTAGCATTACAGTGTCCTCCTCCTTTGCGTGCCAGATCGAACAGATGATGAACCTGCTGTTGGACAGGGACCCGGACGCGACGGTGATTGTGATAGACTGGGGCAAGGGGTCGAATCCTCCCTACAATCAAGCCTGTGCCAACATTCGGCTCGTGGGAACAATCACTGCGCACATCATCCACATGATAAAGGTAGGTAGCTGGTAGGCGGGAGGTTCCGAATATGTTGGAATCGTGTTTAAAACATATCCCTACTCGCTCTCTGCAGGAAGAGCTTCATTTGCCGAACCTCGACAACGTGCACATGATAGGTCATTCGCTTGGGTCCCACCTGTCCGGATACGCGGGATACACGCTGCGGGCCAACTTTAGCCTGCTGCTTGGCCGGATCACCGGGCTAGATCCGGCCGAGCTCGCGTTCACCGAGACGGACGAGCTGGTCCGGCTGGATCCGAGCGATGCCAAGTTCGTCGATATTGTGCACAGCGACGCGACACCGTTCGTGCCGAAGATCGGGCTCGGCCTGTACGAACCGATCGGTCACGTCGATTTCTACCCGAACGGTGGGTTCAACCAGCCCGGCTGTCAGCGGGAGTTTTGGAAGCAGCCCAACAATCGCTTCGTCTCGAGCATGTTCAGCTTCTTCAGCTGCAGCCACTCCCGCTCGTACATGTATTTCATCGAAAGTATTAGAAACTCGCAGATGGTGGTGCCTTGCGGGTCGTACGAGAGCTACAAGGCGGGCGAGTGCTTCGACTGTGGCAGCGCGTCGACCAACGGTCGGTGCATTGAGTTCGGGTTGAACAGTGTCGCCGACTATAACCGCCTGGTTGGCCTCGGCAGGATAAACCCATCGCGCTACACGCCGATACAGCTGTTCTTCCGCACGAACCCTCACCAACCGTTCCTGACGCAGAACTTCAAGATCACGGTGAAGATTTCCGATGCGCCCATAAGCGTGGCGCACGGACCGGAAATCGGGAAGATCTTTCTGTACCTCAACGGTCTGAGCGACGCGAAGCCCGATCGGATTTACTTCAACGAACAGCCGGCGTAAGTAAATACGACAGAGAGTAGATCTTTATCGCTGGTGCATTGCGTACTAATGGCGCGTTTTATTTCCACAGCTTATTCGAGCCGGGACACAACTATTCCAGTGTCATCACGGGATATGGCAAAGGCAGACCAACGTCTATCAACGTCGGTTGGGAGTATGATACGAACCTGCTGAATCCGTTAACATGGCGCATCCTGTCGGCACCACGTGTGTACATCGATTACGTGAATGTAGAGTCCCTGTCGAAGGATGTGTCGATGCAGCTGTGCCAAACGCCAAACCAACCGGTGACTACCAACGACCTGACTCTCGTATCGGAGACAAAGTGCAAGCACAAACAGCGTGGTGTGTAGTGCGGTGTAGAAAATATGCTCATACGTAGGAGAGTTTCATCCGCATCCGCTCCATCCCATACTACGTTTACTGTCGTATTATATCCCCATTTATCGATCATCTTCTATCACGCACTCATTGTTGTCGTCCGGCCTTATCAATGCAATGTACTCTAATTTTATATATATAGAAATAAATGTATACACAAATGTATAAAAATATCTCACCGACATAAATTTAACCGGGCTTGTTTGTACCCTGCTTGTCGCGGTGCCCAGTGCGGCGCTCTAAGGTAATCAACTACGTGCACGTTGATAAGCCGCACGCCGGCACGGGCAAATGTCAAAATCCGGCATCTGACCTGGTTAGTCGCAAAGTCGGATTCCGGTACGGGGTACGAAGGGCAGCTGACAAGTTTTCAGAAGCGGCACTTCGAAAGACGGTGGATGGTGTTTACCGCAATCAGCAACGCGTTTGAACTTTGGTCTTTGCATGCAAGAGGTTCCGTTCTGCCGCTATCAGTGACGTAAATGGCTGCGGTACTAGCGTCCGTGGCCATGTGTCCCGGCGGGTGGCGTCATGGTTTGCGTGCACATGTTCTTGGGAGCTCTTGGGAGTCGTTGCACGACTTTTGCGAAGGACTCGGTGTCTTGGGGAGTGCGTCAAACGAACTTTCATCTCGCTCACAGCTCGCGGTAGTGTGTGCCGCGACCATTATCATCTGTACCTTGAGTCGTCCGCGAGAGTGACGCACCTGACCCGTGCTGCGAATGAATACGCGGAAGTAGAAAGATCCGGCATCTACTGCGGTAAACAACGTGTTGCTAAGATTACTACGTTGCATTAGCTTTGAAGTTTCGTAAACGTTTACTTACTTGTGATTCGAAAGGTTCTTCATGATAACAAACAGTTTTTTTATATACTAAAAGCTCTTAGGGATTAATATAAAAACAATAATATATTCAAGGACCTAGAATTCCGGTTCAAACATTTGAGGTAATGCCGACGTTTCAACATGATGTCGAAACAAGGGACGTACATGATACCGGTGATTGCTCGATTTTTCTAGCTCCATTGCGGCTCGCTCACTCCAGGAACGACACGGTCGCTTGTTTCTAGGACTCGGCGGCTGAATCAACGCTTATCAGCGGTCTTTGTCTCTGAAACGATTTCACGTCCAATCCCGATTTCTGACTTCAGCCGCGCCTGAGTGCGAATGGGAATCGGGGATTTATTATTTTATTTTCGTTCTAGCGCACTCCATTTTGCTGACACAACTAACCGATGCGAACATCGATCCGGGATGTTGCGCCCTTCGCCTTTAGTTTAGTAGCCTTTGGATGTTCAGTTCGATGACAGACATACGTGAGCTCGGTACAATTAGACGATTTGCTGTGCAAGTGAAAGACCGCATTAAAAGAGCAGAAAGTAGCGCCGCATGGTAGCAGCTCGGGCAGGCATCGTCCTACGACACGGTTAACCATGGAGCTGTTAAACACTACCGGGTTTCTGCTGCAAACGATGTTGTACATGGTCAACCACGAATATAACAATTCGCTGATCAACCTCATCAACAATCAAACGCTCAGTGCGGAGAGCAACAAGACAAGCGGTAAGGGTGTTGTTTGGTTCGTGTGCGCGTGTGCCTAAAGACCTTGGTGCCTAAAAACATGTAAACAAACAACAGATTAACCACATCGTCCAATCAAATTAGGTGAGTTTTCGCTGGCGGAGGACGTACGTTGTTACGGTGTGTACGGGTGTTTCCCGATTACCTACCCTTGGATCGACGAGAAGCGACCGGTAGCGTACCATCCGCAAACTCCGTCCCAGGTTGACGTGCGGTACCCCGTGTTCGTAAAGCCTCACACCGATCATCCGAAGTTTATCGACATCAACGATCCGGCCAACGTGCGGCATCTCGGCATCAATCCAAAGGGGCGCATCTACTTCATCACCCATGGCTACATTGAGTCCGGTGATCGACCGTGGGTACGATCCGCGACGCAAGTGTATTTGACAGTTCGCCCTCTACGACTGTGACTCACGCAAAGTCTTCCAAAATCCCGCAGATTCAGCAGATGGTGAACGCGCTGATAGAGAATGATCCGGACGGTTCGGCCAGCTGCGTGGTGATCGATTGGCGAAAGGCATCGAACCCACCGTATACGCAAACTTGTGCTAATATCCGGCTGATAGGGGCGATTACAGCGCACGTAATCTACTTGCTCTATGTACGTAGGCGTACAGATCATCTCTGTTACGGTTCCGGCTAAACCTTGTCTTTTACATTACTTGCAGGAGGAGCTGAATCTGCCCAATCTCGACAAGGTACACCTGCTGGGTCACTCGCTCGGGTCGCACCTGTGCGGATACGCCGGGTATCACCTGCAGAAGGACTTCGGGTTGAAGTTGGGTCGCATCACGGGGCTGGATCCAGCGGAACCGCTCTTCTCCGACACGGATCCGCTGGTGCGACTCGATCGAAGTGACGCCAAGTTCGTGGACATCATCCACTCCGACGGGAGCGAGTGGGTGAGCAAGGGTGGACTCGGCATGTACCAACCGATCGGGCATGTGGATTTCTATCCCAACGGCGGCTACAACCAGCCCGGATGCAGTGACCCGATGAACAAGTTTATCCGCAAGCACGACGAATCTTTCTTCTGGGGCTTTCAGGAGTTTTTCGGGTGCAATCATTTGCGGTGCCACCAGTTCCTAACCGACAGTATCCTGCACAAGTGTCCATTCGTGGGTATCGGATGTGAGTCGTACGCACAGTTTCTGCGTGGCGAATGTTTTGAGTGCGACCGGGACGGGCACTATTGCATCGAGTTCGGACTCAAGGCGCAGGAGAGCTACACGAGGTTGATCGAGAATGGCATCATCAGGAACCCGAATGCACCGCTTAGTGTGTACATGATCACAGGATCCGATCCACCGTACTGCCGTGAGTATCGGGGTCTGGGGACGTTCCATGTCGCCTTTTGATTAATGTGGAGGAGTGGCTCTCGCTTGCAGGTTCCCACTACCGCATCACGATGCACGTCTCGGACGAAGAGGAGAGCCTCATACACGGTGGCGAGATTGGCAAGATGTCGTTCGAGATGCATGGCGAAGGTGGTGTACGGTCGGGTAAGATGGACTTCTCCAAGGATCCGGTGTACTTCGAGCCGGGTGGTAACTATTCGGCAATTCTGGCCGGCATGCACGTCGGGAAACCGCTCAAAATGCTGCTCACCTGGGAGTACCGTACCAATCCACTGAATCCACTCACTTGGCGGTTACTGGTCGTACCGCGCGTGTACGTCCAGCACATCCGCATTCAGCTGATGGAGCTGCGGACGAGTGTGCTGGTCTGTCCACTCAACAGTCTACCCGTACGGGCTGATCAGGAAAATGAGTTCAGAAGTGACTACTGCACGTGACTTTCTTGAGGCTT
>JXXB01005368.1:0-16275 GCA_000956275.1 Anopheles koliensis
TATATTAGAAATAGATAAAAATTAAAAAAAAAAACACATGAATGATCACCGCGAGGGGAGAGATTCCGGAACAACTTGCTAGTTGATTCGATTCGCTAACATCTCATACAATTAAAACCAGTTTTTGAAATCGCTCTCTTTAATATTGTTTTTATTTTTTTGCCAATAAAACAGTCTGCAAATAAAATTCGGTCTGTTTCATTCAAGGCTGGCAAAAACCACATTAATCTGAAGCTAAGCAGGATCTAAAATAAGACGAGAGTATGAGATAAACGTTTACTAGAAGATTTTGTTTAGAAATCCGTATGCTTTTGCCGTTGACTTCGAAAGCAAGTGAGTGAGATTTGTCTGCATCCTAAGCTGCGAAAGCTTATTATTTTATCACAAAATAAATTTGTATGGCGATACATAGTTGTAGCAATGTTTGAATGTGCGAGTAAACTTTGTCACACAACGATTGGAATTTTTTGGATTTGCTGATGCTGATTGATGGTTTTCTCTTGTCGTTTTAATGTTGGAGTAAATTTATGTGCCGCTGAAAATGTTTGTTGAGATGATGTGTGTGTGTGTAGTAATACTGACTTACACAACCAAAATTTATCTCTGTTTCATTAGATTGAAGTTTTGATTGAAGTTTGATAGGTGTTAGGCGTTTAATTTGAAGTGAAATTAAACCACGAACACACTACTTACACATTATGCTTGAGGTCCATCTTGAAGAACACGATTGGTCCGTTGGTCTGAACCGCAACCGGTTCATTTAGAATGCACTTATCTTGATGCGAGTCAAGGTACGGATTCATTGAGTCCGACAACGTTTTATCTAGCGAAAGGCCAAACTAAAAGTAAACATTTTTTAATGGTAACCTGTGCAAATTACACACTGTTCCTGTTTACCCACACGTACCACATTGTCTTCCGTACCCGGGTCGACGCGGAAATGCGACACTCGCACATCCAGCACACCGCCAGCATAAAATCCGAATGTGCTGAGAAGAATATAGCGCCGGAAATCATCCTGAAATGTACAAAGTATGAGGCGTTAAGATCTGCGTGAGCTGCGGCGGTCCTACGATAGCATTCTTACCCGCACTTCAAGATGATGCCTTCGGGCGAGAGCGGCCGTCACTAGCAGGGCAAGGATCAGTGCGGCCACGGTCAACAACAGTCCACTGTCCGTCCACGTCCGGCCCATCCTGCGCTCGTGAAACCGATGCCGCTTATGTGCTCAAGCTGCAAGCTGTAACAAGAAGCAGTCATGCCAAATATTTCATTACACATTGTGATCCGATTTCCGAAGACGTATGGTCTGGTTCAATTTTGACATTTTATCGACGTGGGAAAAAGGGAACAACACCAGCGTACGGGTGTACGTGCGTGTGTGCGAGCGTCGGTAAGACACCACCAATGTGAACAAAACAGTGGTCAGAAGGGAAGCCTTACCGTGAAAACCTGCTGCCTGTTGAATTATCGCCGGCTCGATCCCCCGCTCCAACGTACGTGGTAATCACGTCACACGAAATAGTGAAAAACTCGGTGCGGCTCGTTTTGTATTTCTCTTTGAGTTCACAATTGTGCACATACACGCACACACATTTACATTTCCAGTGAAAATTTCTTAGTTTGATAGATTCACCTGGTGATGGTCCGGTGGTGATGGCTCGAATGAGCTTGACTAGACTGCTCGACTGCTCCAACTCGAGCTACTCGAATTGCAATTTTGTTTCGATTTTTTTCTTATACAAAATAAATTTCTTTTACAGTTTGTTTATATTCTCGACTTTTTTATAATTGTTCCAAATGATTAATAATTTCGTCAGTCTAGGAAAAATAACCCATAGTGTTCGATTTTGGATGGGTGCCATACCATGTATGATCGGAACGATAAATCCAATGGATCCAATCGATCCGAGCGTAAACTCAGAATAGAAAAAAAAAAATACTTCTCATGATTCCCATCACCATAGCATCAGCAAAAACGAACCACTTCGACCAGAGCCTGCCGCAGCCGGAGTGAAAAGTTAAGCAACACCAATCAAACTAGCCACCGTCCCAATCAAATGGCCTCGCTGTTGAAGTTTTCGGCAGGCCTACGAGCGTACAGCCGAGGTCATCAACTGCTGTTCCGGGTAAGAGTGGGCGATACAGAGAGTGGTAATATCACTGGGCACATCATACCGGGAGGATGTGAAAACCGAAATTACGTAATACTAGTGATAAATTACAAGTTCCGACCCAATGTTGCATGTAGAAAAGTTCGGCGTTTTAATGAGTTTAATGTCTCTTCCTTTCCACAGCGCACTAAGGTTTCAAATGCGGCCGAATTCCGGGCTGCACTGGTGAACGTGCCACCGACCGAGGTGACCACACTGGATAGTGGACTGCGTGTTGCGAGTGAAGACTCGGGCTCGCAAACGGCGACGGTAGGGTTGTGGATCGATGCCGGTTCGCGGTACGAAGACAACAGCAATAATGGCGTGGCTCACTTCCTGGAGCACATGGCGTTTAAGGGCACGGCAAAGCGGTCGCAGACCGACCTCGAGCTGGAAGTGGAAAACATGGGTGCCCATCTGAACGCGTACACGTCCCGCGAGCAGACGGTCTTCTACGCGAAATGCCTGTCGAAGGATGTGCCGAAGGCGGTAGAGATTTTGTCCGATATTGTACAGCACTCGAAGCTGGGAGAGGCGGAGATTGAACGCGAGCGGGGTGTGATACTGCGTGAGATGCAGGAGGTGGAGAGTAACCTACAGGAGGTAGTGTTCGACCACCTACACGCCACGGCGTATCAGGGTACGCCACTCGGTAACACGATCCTCGGCCCGACAAAGAACATCCAATCGATTGGCCGCTCTGATCTGCAGCAATACATCGATGCGCACTACAAGGCACCGCGGATCGTGCTTGCCGCGTCCGGAGGCGTCCGCCACGGTGATCTGGTGCGACTGGCCGAACAAAACCTTGGTAAGGTGAGCTCGAGCGTGGATGGGAAGGCGGCAGCAGCGGCACTGGACTCGTGCCGGTTCACCGGCTCGGAGGTGCGCGTGCGGGATGATTCGTTGCCGCTTGCGCACGTTGCGATCGCCGTGGAGGGTTGCGGCTGGACAGATCAAGATAATGTGCCTCTGATGGTCGCGAACACTTTGATCGGCGCGTGGGATCGCTCGCAAGGCGGTGGTGCGAACAACGCATCCAAACTGGCGGTCGCCGCTGCCACCGACGGGCTCTGCCACAGCTTCCAATCGTTTAACACCTGTTACAAGGATACCGGCCTGTGGGGCATCTACTTCGTGTGCGATCCGCTAAAGTGTGAGGATATGCTTTTCAACGTGCAGAACGAGTGGATGCGCCTGTGCACGATGGTGACGGAGGGTGAAGTTGAACGGGCGAAGAATCTGCTCAAGACGAACATGCTCCTTCAGCTCGACGGCACAACACCGATCTGTGAGGACATCGGTCGACAGATGCTGTGCTACAATCGTCGAATCCCGCTGCCCGAGTTGGAACAGCGAATTGATGTGAGTGCACCACCAACAATTATATTTTCCACCGACAAAGAATCGGCAGGTACGATGTTAATTCTTCCCTTCCATTGTATAATCTTTTCCACAGAGCGTTTCTGCCCAGAATGTGCGCGATGTCGCTATGAAGTACATCTTCGATCGCTGCCCGGCAGTGGCTGCCGTCGGACCGGTCGAAAATCTGCCAGACTACGTGCGCATTCGCTCCTCGATGTACTGGACGCGTCTCTAAAGCTGCGAATGCCTGTCATTAAAAAGATCCGACGTCCTGTTTTATTATTCTCCCACCCTGGACGTTGTATATTGGAGGCTTCCACCCTCCAGGGTGGTTTTGTGCCGTAATCTTCGGTGAAATTGTACAGATAGAACGAAAACGAAATTAAAATAATACAAATGTGCTACCGAATCAAATTACAAATTACACTTTTGGCGTACATTTTATCCGAACAGAAGGATGGATAAAGTTATTCGAATACATCATTCATATCACGGTGATATTCTTTCACTAACCAGATGCAAACTAATACTCGACTCTGCATTCTATCTATTCCCGTAATGCATTCTATCTATTCCCACCTTTTGGAGAAATGTTAGCTTCATTCCACCACAATAATCACACACAAACGATCCAATTATAAATCGCAAAACAAACGCACTGAGCACCACCTCGGCGGCAGGCTGCAAGTTGTTACATTTATTTACATTATAAACCATAAGTATTAACCTGTACGGCTATCTACATACAGCGAGCTGAAAGGCTAAACAGAGGTTGGTAAATAATACTTATTATCTTTTTAAATTATTAGTATGAAAGTGAGTTAGTTGTACGGGGTAGCATGGCTATGACTAATGTAGTTGCGGGGGGCAATTGTCCATTCAGATCTGACATGGTTATGTATTCATAGTGTAGTGTTAGGTTTGTCAAACAGTCGCGTTCATATCACATACCAGAGTTTTAATTATATCTCTCGCGCTTTCTTTTTCGACATCGCTATACCTGCCTATCTCTTCAATATTTCTACCAGCATTAATATCCATAGAAGCAGTTTGAATTCAATAAGATCTTTATGACGTTATACCAATCGTGTATAATCGTGTGAACGTCATTGCAAATAATAATAAGATACGCTACCAAATTAACGCGATTACAGATAATAATAAGATAACGATAAAAATATCGACCTTCGCTCGTCTAGAACTCCTGAATATATTTCTGGTAGTGTTCGCCGTAGACGAAATAGTTGTGGGTGACGACGCGCTTGAACAATACGCAGTTTTTGTTCAACTCGCCGCGATAATCGACGAAGCTAGTCGGTATCGGGACCCCATCGCAAGTAAATGTCATTAGGATATTTTTGACGTGCATAACCAGCTTGCCCCAGATGACGCTGAATACACCAGACTGACGCAAGCCAGCAATCTGCATGATCTGCGCCTTCAGCGCCTGCTTGTGTTGCTCCGTTACAGTCTTGGCAACGTCCGTGTTCTGCGCAATGAACGAATCGATCGCAGCGAGAACCTGCAGTGCAAGGCTCTCAAGCGTTTCGGATAGCTTGGCGTTTGGCGGCACGTCCTTGCACAAGATTATTAGCGCCCGTGCCAATTCAGCACGGTTCGTGGAAGCAGTGAAGGGGAGCACGCTGGCACAGGTTAGTTGCATGATTGTGGCGCAAATGCACAGCTGCTGCGCCACTGACTTTACTTGCTGCATGCGGTGCTGGTCCAGCTGCAGCAGTTCAGGGAACGGATGGTTCTTCTCGGGGTCGATCAGCTCGACGTACGCCTCGAACATTTGAATCGGCAACTGCACCATCCCGTCCATCAGTATAATATATTCGGGATCGACTTGCTCGTTGGCTGGAGTCCCACAGTTGCGGCGCAGCCACTCGACAGTGGCAGGAAATTCCTGCTTGCAGATGGCCTGCATCTCGGCGAACCGATGTTTCTCGTAATCGACCGCGTAACGCAGGATGTCGCCGCGTTGCGTACGCAACGTATAGTTCGCCATGTCACATTTCATCCGACCAAGCGTCTCCATCAAACCGCGCAGTCGCTTGATCAAGTCCTGTTCGTTCCTTAGCGCGGCGATTTCCGCATCGCGCACCGGCGAACAGGCCAGTCCCATCATAGTCAGCAGAAACATGGTTGAGGAGTCGAGTACGCCCAGACCATCCTCTTGCGCCACCTGGCGCAGCACCTCGGGATCGAGCACGTGTCGGATGTTGGCAAGCGAACGATCGTTGTTGCCCGCCAGCAGCGTCTCGAACGAATCTTTGATGTCGTTCAACAAGCTGAATACCATCGTGAAGCCAGGCGGTTCAGTTTCCAGCTCGTTTTTCAACATGTCCCAGTACGCGTTGTGCATCTGCTTCTTGACGCGATCGTACAGCTCGTGCGATTCCTCTTGGGCTCGGCCGATCGCAAATGAATCGTTCATCGCAATCTCGTGTAGGAGCGCCAAGTCCTCCAGCGATCGTTCGAAATCCTCTAGGAGTACGAACTTGGCCGGCTCGTCGCCAACGGGTGGTACCAGAAAACCCATGTTTTTCGCCTCCTCCCGGTTGATGGTCATTTTCTGGACCAAGTTCGATAGCATGTCCACGATCTTTTTCTTCTCTTCGCCTGCTCCGCTATTCGACGATGCAGCCTCATCTTCCTTCTTCATGCGTGCATCGCGTCTGGAAAGCGGATGAAGCATACATTACTTTAGCAGCAGTTCAACTAGCTTGGAATTAAACCTAGCCTTACCCCGTATTGTCCGGCATTTCTCTTTCGACGATGAAACACGACGATAATCTCAGGAACAGATAGCAGCGCAGCTACGTTACGTTGAGCTGGTTCACAAACAATCTGTAAAAGCTATATGTATAGCTATACGAAACAACAATGGTTACTAGGGTTAGCTAACGACATAAACTAAAATGAGCAACCACGCGGGAAGCTGTTCAATTGTGTTTCAATTTTCCATTACATAACCCGAATTCGAAATGCGTTCACCGAAATTCAGTGTTGCACAAACTATATCGTCCGTTACAGTATACGGAGATCCCGTGTTGCTATGGTTGCTTGTGCCTTGATGGTGGTGGTGGTTGTGTGTTGCAATTATGAAGTGAGTGGTTGCAGCGCCCTCTACCACAGTTGCAGCGCCCTCTACTACAGTGGTATGTTGCAACAGTTTTGAACGTTGGTTTTATTTATAAGTTTTCGTTTTTTGGTTCATCGTAGCATGGCGCACAGCGAAATGTCGATGTTACCGTATTTCGGGGTCGCGGCAATTTTCCGGGGTACCAAAGTTTGTGCATAATACGCACTTGTCTGGAGTCCGGAAGTTGATTGATTCATCACTAAGGGAACGGCACGGGTCGAACAATGGACGATGAAATCCCTTCTCCACGAATCGCTTTACGTCCATAAAAGGCAAACCAGAACCCACGACAAGGTGCGATATTACTATCGAAACATTAACGCTCAAACAAGAATGGAGTTCGTAAAAATACACTCAAATTAGGCTTCATAATCAAGTCTTAAAATCTCTGATCTGTTTATTGGACACTTTCACCCCCTGATCTCTGATTATCGGACACTTTCACCCCCAAAACCTAATCCAATTGAAGCAATAACTTGCTGGATTGTGAGTAATGCGTAAAAACCTCACCATCGTACGCAACAAAGTTACCCCATTGGTGTTCGTAAAGGTACCAACAAATTAAATCTTGTCACCAAACATTATTAAGATGTAAAAGAAAACTAGGATGAGGATGAGAAATCACCTGCACAGACAACGAAACTGGAACGAAAAGCACGAGTAGTAAATGGAAATGAGTTGCTGTAAAATACGCGAACGTCTCTACAATACAGAAGTCACTTTCAACACGTACTTCAACACAAAAGGTTTCCTAACGAATGATGTAGAGAGTGATGAGAGACGGGAGCAGTGGAAAATTCCATATAAATCAACAGTGCTATTCGTTCCGAGCAGAATTAAGATCGTTCCGCTCCTTTAGCGCCGTTGGTCAAAACGATTTCAATTTGGCAGTTAGTAACAGCCTTTTCTCAAACATTTATCTTCTATCGATGGTTACAGCTTTATCAAAATGTTATCCACGTAGCTATCGCAGGTAGAAGACCGAAATAAGAAATTTAATTCAGGAGGAGTAAGAAAAACTTTTTTCCAACGTTTTTGCTCTTACTTTTGACCCAAATTGCGTTAAAAATGTTTTATTCTTTAAAATGGATTTCTTTATTGGGCCTATCTCGTTTGTTCTGCGGATTTGTGGCGTTCTATGAACTAAACCGTAATTAAATTTTCGTAATATTGTTCATGCTATTTATGAATTCATAACTCTATGTAAAACTCATTTGAAAAACCTGCAAACGAATAACAGTGTAAACTGTAGTTTTCTATTTACATGTTAAATTATTAAAATGTTGTTTTTTTAGCAAATAGTACGATTTATAAAATTGACAGCGTTGAACGTCTTTGAGTCAGTCGAGATTTCCTTGCACAAGTTTCGCTATCTTTAAAAGGGCAAAGAAAATTATTTAAAGTATAATAAAAAATGTAAAATTTATGGTTATGTGCCAGTTGGTCATTTTTAATAACTTTATTTCTTATTTCTCAAAAACTGCTGAAAACGGTAATGAGCAACCCTACGAAAATCTTAAATCATTCTAGAAAAACTCGTATATTTCGTAAAACATCAATCAAAATGTTGCGAAACTTGTGTTGTAGGAAGAAATTATCATTTTCTTTGAACAATCTACATTTATCCTTTGCATTACATAGCAATGTTTCAAAGTTTCATTTGACCTGGTGAAATCTGGTACACTTACCCTTTCTAAATTTATTCTACCCTTTTAACGCAAAAGCTTGCCTGTCTGCCGTGTACAGCGTTTTGCGTGATCGCATAGTTTGCTCATTGTGATAATAAGCGCCATCTATAGAAAGCTCTCTGAATCGACATCGACAATAAAGCTTTCAAGCTTTTTCAATTTAGAGAGTAATAGTTTCGAAGTACAGTAAAGGTTTCTTTTCCAGACATACCGATGCGCAGGTTGGGTAAATTAGATTGCATCTCTTATAATCCGATATTTCGGTTGCATCATTTATAATCGGAGGCAGGAAAAGTTAACGGAGGCAGGAAAAGGATAACATCAAGCGGTAGATTCGTATTGTCCAGAAGTTTATCCTTATGTGCCGATAGCAAACATCGTGCTTCTAATGGTGCTTCAAATCGAACACTTTATCTCGGTGGTGCTTCGGCATTGGAAACGAAAATTTGTATGGCAATTTCGAAAACTGGTATGTCGGAAACGAACATTTGGATGTGATTGCCCGTTCACAGAAAACACAGAAATAAAAGCTTACGAGTTTTTCTCATTAAGGATAAAATAATCTAAATAATTCACTTATACGTATGGAGTGACGCACCGAACCAACCCTATAGAGCACGTGAGAAAACATGGAGATTGAAGTTATCGCAACGCTCCTTTATAATTCCGTAAGTGCTCATTTTAATACGCTCCTAACTCTTCCCTAACCTGTTCTCAATCAAGGTGCGTCTTTATGTCAGTAGAGGGATCGAGATCTAGCGTTCGAACGTAAGTATATGTGTGTTACATATCGGAGCAGTAGAACTGGGGGTCCCCCGGACCAACAACGCTGCTCTCGTCGTTCGCTGACGGGATGCGGCAATGCACTGGCGACGTCCCCGTACTGTACTGGAAGGTATCCTGCGGGTAGGTGTGATGGTGCGCCGGCACCTGCTCCGTTAGGTCTAGATGATGGAGGTGAGGGACTGGATGGTGCTGGTGCTGATGCTGCTGTTGCATAGGGTGCCGGCTGTGCTGCTGTTGGTGCGAGGAGCCACTGATGTCCATGCGTTGCTGTGGGGCGTATTGCATGTGAGCTACCGGTGGCTGCATGTAATGTTCGCCTCCAGTCTCGCTGACGGCGTAGCTGAAGATCGGTGCACCGTTCTGGGCACTGTGGCTGCGGCTAGGTTGATTTCGGTCCGGCAGACGTACCAGCGCGTTGGTGCGTTCGTCATCATTGGCACCCTGCCGGGTGTAGCCACTAGTACCGCCATCAGAGGAGCCGATGTAACCGAGCACCATCGTGGGCAGATTCGAGACATCGGCGCGGACCGACTCGGATGGGTGCTGTGGATGACGATGATGAAGCGTGATTGAGGGTATGCGAGCGGGCAGTAAATCTTTTACCTCTTCCGGATCGGACGGGGTGCCGGTCGGGTCCTGCGGCTCAGTGGTGCCTCTTCCACCTCCGCCGCCCTGCTCCACCACCGTCGCACCCGACGGTTGCTGTTGATGGTGTTGCGAGTGCGGATGATGCAAGCTCGCCACATACTGGCCACCCTCGCCGACGAACTCCGGCGCGTGTCCCTCCGTGTGGTGGCGATGCGCCTGCTGCTGGGGCGACTGGTAGCGATGCGGTGAGACGAGTGGTTGCTGTGGAGAGCTGTAGCAGTCGCCGGTAGTATCACTCGTCGTCGCGGATAGATGATACTCCTCCTGGAACGTGCGGTAATCGGTGCCGGTGCTGGTGGACATGTACGGTGCGTAGTTGGGGTACGCGTACATGGAGAATGGATGTGTGGTAGTTTGCGGCGGGACACCACTCGAGACCATGCTTCGGTTGCCCGGAACTCCGTACGGCACCAGCTCCACGATCGAGCACGGGGAGTCGCGGGACTCGTTGCTGGCCGGTACGCTTATTGCCGTCCAGTCACGAGTAGCAAAGTTTTCGTATGATGGTGCCGTCTGTTGCGGGGTCTCTGTCACCTGCCCAGGTACTGGTTGCGTGGCGGCCGCAACAACTGGTGACAGCAACGGAGCGTTCTCCAGCTCCATACTATGCGACGCAGCTTTCTCCATGTACGGACAGCTCGCCGCACTGCCAGTACCGACGCCGGTACCGTTCCCGTATAGCTCGCCAGCGATCGACGTCTCGTACGGCGTCGCACCGCCTCCACCCGAGCCGTAACTTGCTACAGCTTCGTGTGGAAGCTCCATATCGTAGACGGCACTGGCAGCGATAATAGCCGCAGCGGAAGTAACCGTCGACGTCGAGCTTCCACTCGTCTTCCCCACGCGGACTCCACCCGAGCGTCCTCGGACGCTGCCAGCCTTCACTCCCTTCGACGTTCGTGCCAGTCCGCTCACCGACGGACGCTGGCCGTCAAGTTGCGCGTACGGATTTGCCAACCCAGGGCCAGCAGTCTCACCGGCTGACAGGACATCCTCACCCGACGGTGGGCTAGCTAGCTCCCTCAGCTCCAGCTCCTGTTCGTCGTAACCCTGCCGTCCAGACTTACCATTCCCAGCTCCTGCACGTTTCGTTTTTTTGCGTCGCGGCTGATATTTGTAGTACGGGTGCTGGCTTTTGTGCGCCAGGCGCAACTTTTCCGCCTGCTCCACAAACGGCTGCTTGTCCTCGTCCGATAGACTTCTGCGTGTGGGTGGGAAGAAAGAGAAGCAAAACGGAGCGGTATTAGTGTTGGGTGTCTAGCGCAGTAGGCGTCGATCGATTGACAATCGATCGGTTTTATCGCGTCGGAGTAGCAGAGATGCAATTAATAGAAGCCACGATCGATCTACTTTCCCTATCCCTGCCGGTACCTCTCTTTTCGGCGAGCATACCACAGCGAAGAGAGACGCATCATTGTACTCTCTGCGTCCGTTTTGTGTGTGTGTGTGTGTGTTTTTTTTTGTAGCACCTGCAGCAACCTGTAGTGAAACCTGATGCCGAAGACCGGAACACACGACGGGCCTTGCGCGGAATGCTTCTTTATTTGTGCAGCTTTTTATATTCTTGTCATTCGACTTCTGTTTACACTACAAAGCGGTAGGACGAAGCTCCGGGAGCCCGATACCATGGGGGAAGGCGGCAACTAGTAACAATCATCTTTATTGGGGGTCTAGCACTTCCCATGGGTGTTTTGTTCTGGGATGCGCTATTTTGTGATCGTTCCGTGGAAGTAGGTGAGCCGAATAGCAGAACCTTTGCTCAATTGTATAACAGAGCCTTGTTTCTAATGACGGTAGACATCCAGTCGGTAGTTAATATATTTCATTAAAAAAAAACAAACAAAAACGAAGAACAATTTTAAGTCAGGAAAACAAAAACGAAGCACAATTTTAGCTCAGGCTTTTTTTCCAACAGCACCGTACCTGATGGACGAGACGAAAGCAGCAACCTAGCGGGAGTCTTAAAAGGACCTTCAACGAGTTAAATGAACACTGCACGGACTCCTTCCGGGGAGTTTATTTGCCCGGTTCGATAATGTTTATATTATATCGATAAAATAAACTTCATCGCTGTTCTTTGTTGACACACGAGTGGGCTATGGAATTCATAAGTTTGTCTGTATCGCATGTTCTTATCCCATTCTTCCCGTTTATCAGCACCCCTATTGGTGTGTTTCTTGTTGAAGTGCTTTTTTCGTTCATATTTGGACTTTCTTTGCACTGGTGAGTGGTGCAAAACTTTGGCCTTGAAATTATATCGTTCTCCTCATTTATATGACGAGCCCATTTGAAAACAGGATACAAACAATGTTACCGGTTTTAGGCAATTGTAATATGTAGATTTAGTAAGCATTGCTTTTGTAACTACCCATAAGTCAAGACATCTCTTCACAACTCAATTATAGCAAACAAAAAATGATCCAAGAACTACAAACACGAGTAAACCACCGATAGATTTAAAACATTTATGCCTAGAAAACACCTTCACGGCACGCGCCTTTCGCTCGACTTCGAAGTGGGCTGAGGCGAAGTCGGTATGTACGGTGTGGTGTATATTTATTTGCTCTTCAGCTTGCAGCTGCCACTACCAATGCTGGTCTGTCATTGGCTCGATGGACGAAGGCACGCGAATGTATCAGCTGATACATTCCTTGGAGCCTAGGCTTGTCAAACACAAATGACGTCTAACGAGTTGCACCAAAGTCTAAATTATTGCCTGCTGGCGTTTAGATGTGCAACAATGTTAAAAAATCAAGCAAAAATTCTGAAAACTTTCCCCTGCATTTCGAGGCAGGAAAATGGTATATTTGCCCACAAAAAAGAAATGTTTGCCGTTTAGTTGTACGCCCCTTCGGAAGTGATGGAAGTGTTCCCCGCATCGGTCCCTTTTTCACACGTAGGACATTCCTATCCTTCAGAGCTACCCTATCTTTATCAGCCAGTGACGGCTTAATCAACTAACGATGGAGGGAAGACATGTCCACGGAACGGCGATAACAACGGGTGCGCTAGAAGGTTTGAGTGCTGCGAGAGTACACAGCCGATGTTTACGTTTTCGATGCTTTTGCTGCTTTTGTCTTCCACGCTTAATAATGACTTCCGCCGAGGCGGAAAGACAGGTTTGCGTTATCTGGACGCTAGTTGCACGGGACACGAATAACTCAACATTCAATTCCGCGAGTTCTGAGCATCCAAAGCGGAAAGGTGAATCGCTCCCATACGCGGATGAACTTTACCCTGTTATGTGTCGAACGTAAACACGGTCGGTTATCAAGCTGAGGTTGGGGACACCGAATTCGTTCCCCTCTGACTGCAACAATCTCACGCTTTGCACCCTTAATGGGAAAGCCCTCTTTAGCAGCATTCCATAGGACTGAAATGTTCCCTATAGTTAAATAGGGTCTTAGGCGGTTTCTTTCGATGCCTCGATTAAGCAAACAAAATAAGTTAGACGAGCTCCCCTCAGCTGGACTCAACGAACCGAAAGCGCTGCACTGGAATACGGATATTGGCCGCTAAGTCGTATTAGTGTCCCGCGATCTAAACACGACGCCATCAGCATGCCAGTCGATATAGAGGCGGTGGAAGGACGCATCTTACAAATTCCCACGCTTCTGGACCCTCGTCGCGCGATCACGGCATACCAGCTAGAGCTGGCTGGAATGACTACGCGGGTGAAAAGGTGCGACATTCCCCCGAAACATGGGTGATAAAATTCATCGGGAGTTCTAGGGGAGTCCAGCGTTAGTGTATTTTTTTATTATCACAAAGTTCAAATCACAACTATATACGAAATAGAGAGTGGAAGAGGGAAAGCCTATTTCACTGTTTTGATGCATTTCGATCAACGGAATGCGTTGAGCCTGAAGAGCAATATGTGTTTGTTAGAACTCTGGATTAAGATCTTAGATGCACAATTATCCAACTACCTGTTTGTTGGAACTAAAACTCGAAGGCTCTCTTTCACGTACTTCATCATCGCACTAGTTTTGATGTTCTAAAGAAGACCAGTCTCATGCGTTGATGCTCACCTGGTCCTGGAGTGGTCAACTAATAACAATTCTTCCTATCTCTGGTAGCTGCACGTGCCCACATTTCAGCAGGCGTCATATTCGTTTTCCAGAAACAGAAATCAAAGCACGACGAAAAAGTTTACCTTCCTTCTCTTACTAAGCATGATTCTTCCCCCTTCATGTTCTCCACAATCCAGTTCTCCCCAAACATACGGAGGCTCCCCGATACAGAGGATAGTGACACATTGGTAAGTGGAGCTATCTAGAACGCGCTAAGGGGCGAATGTGAGGTTATCGTAAATTCCCATGGAAGGAAATTCCCGATACCGAATTCGTGTTTGACCTCTTCGCTCGTTTTCTTCGCCCGCTGTTACGCTTGGACTCCGCTGGTGCCTGCTGCGCTGGAGCAACGACGATCGGCACCTTCTTTGCGGAGCAGTTGCAAACCGACCGGGAATCGCACCGAGAACAATCGAATCGATTGTGGACAAGATATTTCAGACGAGCCAGGAGGGAGAGCGCACGCCGGCATTTATTTGACTCAATGCCAGAGTTAATATCCTAGCGATGGCATGCCCGTGCCGGAGAGACATCGTGAAGCCGTCGGTACAACAGACAGGCAAGACAAGACAGGGAAGGGGTCAAGCCGGCTTTGGTTGTTGAAAACAGATGGACAATCTAGCCGTCTGGAAACAGCTGTAACTGCCCGATCAACAGTAGGAGACGCGTGCGGACACCGGAAACATACGTACGCTCTATCCGACGGTAAAATCAAATTTAGCGCTCTTATTTCAGCGTGCGATTAAGCTCGATAAGGTATAAATCATGCGCCATCAATATTCAATGTTATCATCCGAACAAGGCGAGAAATAAAACGTGTTCATCAACAACACGTGCAATGTTTACCTCACAACCGGAACGGATGGGCGCCGGACGTCCGTCCTTCCACAGGGTTGAGGGGAGCTTATATTTATATTGCGAACGCTGGTCTTGAAACGGTTGGGTTTCGCTATTTTGGTTGATTTCTTCATGATTTCTTTGTTTCGCAACGTAATAAATACCGTATTTTCCATTTTAAAAAATGAAAGTTTATCCTTGCGCTACTTACTTCCAAATCTTTCCCAAATCCTTGCTTATTTCCGAGTTTTGAAGCTTTGGTTGTTGTTGTGCCATTTCGCGCCGGGCAGCCTGGGCCCATACCATAAACGCATTCATCGGTCGCTTGATGTGCTGCTTCTTCTTGCTGACATGGGACCTGTGGATAGAGAGATATTAGGAGAGAACAGAAACGCCGGTTAAATTCTAATTTTCTTTAGAATGGTTCGTATGGCCTGTTCATTTGCTGGACTTCGGAGTTCTATTGAAGAGTAGGTTGAATCAATTCCGATGCTTGAGTGTAATATAATAGGACTCCGCTATAAAAATAGTCAGAAAAATATTTTTAATTCGTATAAGGACAAACAACACGATACCGCTGTCTCGGCGTACAAACAAACTGATCGCTCGATCTCTCATTTCGCATCCTCTATTTGTTCGCGTGTACCAAGGCATCCTCCCGCCGAACCAACAAGCCGTGTTTACTATTAAAAACGAATTCCGTGCAAACGTGAATCGGCCGACTGGCTGAACACTTTTATTGCCGGGTTTTGTGTGCCTCGCCCAAACACCGTGTTAGTGTTTCCACTTGGGTGCCCCGTTTGCTCCGGAGCCAGGACCAGCGATCACCGCGTTTCCTATGTAAATTTCCTTTTCCTTTCGGCATCGCTCGTTCACACTCGAATCGTGCAACCGGAAGTTGTTGCTATCGTCAAAGTTGTGTACAAAAATAAGACGAAAACTGCGGTCACACGTCTCAGAGAGCAGCAAGGCACAAACAGGACAGGAAACATAAGGCGCTAGGATATAATTTGTTTGTAAAGGAAAATTATCCCGACACCATTAGCTAAGTCTGAATAAAACATGCGCCCCAATTGTTGAGCATAGAACCGTTCCAAGAGACATCCGTTCCGCGGAGGGAAAGCAGATCATCCTTCTAAGCCGACTAGCGCAGCTAGTACCGGAAGTCAGCGACACCTTCGCGCCCGTTAGACCTCCGCCAGACTCTTTGAAGATTTGCAAGAGTGTTGTTTTTGCTCTTATTGTATATTCCTACGGTTTTGTCGAGGAGCTGACCTACCGCGTGCGTCGTAATGCATGATAGAAGAATTTTCATTAGCAGTGTAACCGAGAGAGGGAGAGCGTAAATTTATTTCTTAATTAGGTGTCTAAGCCATCTAATAGGGGCCGAGACATCACTGCAAGCAAAACAACACCCGCGAATGGTAAGAGATGTGGAAATGTGCACTAAAAAACACATCACATATGCAAAGGCAAAAACATTCCCCCTATGGAAGCCTATCGCGTGATTCCCCTCCTTCCCTCCCCCGCTCGTCGATCTCCCTCTTCCCGGGATGCAGCGCAACCCGCGATGATCC
>JXXB01005437.1:0-12841 GCA_000956275.1 Anopheles koliensis
TCTTAATGTTGATATCATGTAGCGTGATGCTAATATAACTATGACTAAAACTCGGATATACATCGTATTCGGCTTGTAAATAGTGCATTAATGCAGACTTATGCTTACCAATCGAATAGAGATTTCATTTGATTTTTGATGGGTGAAAACATCGCGGGCATTTTATACACAATGAAACATAATTATAAGCTTTTTAAATAAAAAATTGGTACAGAAAAATGGCACCCGAAACACACTTCGAAAACAAAATGACTCGCATTAGGTACAACAAAAAGAGAACAGATAATAATTGATTGAAGTAGATGGCTATAGCAGTGTAAACGTTTAAAGAGACCAAACATAGAGACAAAACAAAACAACAAAAGCCCGGACAGTACAGGGTGTCAACATTAGCTTTTGTTTATGTTCAGTAAAGCAATTTTGTAAAAACGCTCATAACGTACTCCGGATGCTTTCGCAAATCAAAAATGACCGTTTTTAATTTGCTAACTTTTCCAAACGTTTGCCGGGTCTGTCTCCAATCAGTGCATCCGGACCAGATGATTGCGATCGATACGCATCGACCACAACTGGATTCCACAATCGACACTTTTTTGCAGAATATCTCGTTTCAACTTCCGCAAGATATTCAACTCTACTTGCCGTCGGAGGTCTGTATCGCCTGCCTGGAGGTGATGGAGTTTTTCAGCAAATATCGTCGAAAAATAACACACCTCCACGAGTTTCTTGTGGCGCTCGTAAATGTGAAACTGGGTGACGCTACACCCATGAGGAAGATGTTCGAAGAGAAAACCGAACAACTGGAGCTACTGTTTCGGGATCTGGATCTATGCAATCGTACAGATGCAGGTGTGGATGATCTATTGGAGGAGTACAACCAGTATACGATTGCTTCGTTGATCCTTGAGCCAGTGGTTCAAACGGATGAGCAACACGACCAATCGTCGGATGATCCTGTATTCAACTATAGCACAGAAGAAGATAAGGAATCTACTCCACCCAAGGAGAGTTACGTACAAAGTAGGACGAAGAAATTAAAAATAGAGTTAAATATTGATGCTGCTAAAAATGACGACAGAGCTGATGAAGGTACTTCCTCCGGTAAAGAATCTGTTCACAGTAAATGTACAAAAAGCCTCTCGCCATTGAAACGGCTGCAGTGTGACCAATGCTCCTATAACACCATATATAGCGTAGCTTTTAATATGCACACAACGAAGCATAAGGATAACGAGGGCAAAACCGGCCACTTATGCAGTAACCCGTACTGCTTGCAATTGTTCGAGACGGCCGAGGAGTTGAAAGCGCACAAATTAAACAATGCACATAAAAATTACTTGTGCGAAATTTGTGGTGCTAAACTGAAGCAGCGCAGTGCACTGGAAGTGCATCTTGAGCGACACATGGGCATTACCCAATTTCAATGCCAGTACTGTTCGTCGTCGTTTCACACGAGAACGGAACTGCACAATCATGTTGCGGCTATACATATCAGCGAAGATAGGGCCGAGTGCGAACAGTGCGGGGCCATGTTTACGAGCAACAAGCTACTCAAACAGCATCTAAAATCTCATGTTACTGTTCGCAATTTTTGCTGTACGCAATGCGAACGGTTGTTCAAGACGCACCATCAACTGAAGCGCCATATCGTTAGCGTTCATCAGGTAGTACGGTTCCAGTGTGACTACTGTAATACCTCGTACAGCCGGCGTGATAAGTTACGGATGCACGTGGAGCGAGCGCATCAGGTTCGTTTACTCATGGTTTTACTGGTTCGTAAAGCTGATTTATTATGGAATATTCTAATATTCCTCTTTCGGTTGTAGATACAAACGTACTTCGTGTGTGAGATATGTGTCCGATCGTTCGAGACAGACGAAGCATTGCGCGAACATAGGTTTCACCATGAGCACCCACAGGTATTGGAATGTGGCATCTGCCTGATGGTGTGTCTTACGCAGAAAAGTTTCGATCAGCATACATGTATCACGTACCAGGAAGATTACATCTGCTGTGGACGGGATTTTAAGTACCATATGCTGTACAACAAACACATGATGATGCGCCACAATATAAAAGTGAACGCGAGAGTGAAACCCAAAACCAATCTGCTCCTTGGTCAAGAGCGTGCTTTGAGAAAATCTAGCAAGAAGCAGAAAATGGTACGTAATAAACTATTTCGTATTGGATAGAATCGCGTCCGAATACAGAAGTAGAATATTTAATATTGGCTTTCCATCTATTTTCGCAGATAAAACAACGCATTTACGTGTGTGAACAGTGTGGCCAATGCTTCAACACAGTCTATACAAGAAAAAAACATCAATGTGTTGCCGTGGCTACGCAAGCGGTAGCTCATGAAAATGGTACTAAATCAATGGAAGGAATTCAGAGTATACCTGCATTCGATTTGCAGGTTGGTAAAGAGATTCAGCTTGTTGCTCCAGTGGATATGTTTGACTGATCTTAAATCTGTGTTGGGATTTAAAAGTATTTTTTATCCACGATTTGTACTTTTCGAATGCTCTAAACCTTATTGTATCATTGGATGACGTTCATTCGTAAGATTCGATATCGTAAAATTTATTTTGTGACAAGCATTATAAACAGTAAACTTCAATTCACCCAAGCTGTTAGTATGCTGTGAGCAAAAACATCGAAACAGTTATTTGTTTCTTAACAAACTTGTTTATTTTGAGATATCACGTTATGTAACATAGATATCACGAATAAACATAGAAGGGTGAATTTATGATGATGACAATGCTCCATAATTGTGTCTTCCGTATGTTGTTTGCTTGACTTTCATTATTAAAATTGAATTAAGTTATCTTAGGGATAGCTTAATTCTTCCGAAACCAAGACAGAAGTGAGATCTAATTGAACTTTATCAAATATTCGTATAATTTTAAAATACCTGACCGGCTACATACACTCATGATCGATCTAAAGAAGTTTATTGTTTGAGTCAAAGAATTCTAGTACGCACTTTCTTGCAGAAAAAGCGACCAATAGTTTTGAATTGCATTCCGAATTCTGATGGCATGGTTTTTATAAAAAATTAGTTGACACTATTTCGGATCTTTTACTAAAAATCAACCAATAACGAGAACGATGTTTTTACTATATTATGCATTTCTAATAATACTTTTCGCTATCTTTTATTTCAAATGTGTCGCGATCTTGCCAATTACTATGCTTTTGCATGTGTTTTTTTTTATTTGGTGTGATTTTGGTATGGGTCGAATATAGTGTGCTTTTCGGTTTATGCCACTCGCAGGAATACTGTTCTTCATCATGCATCTATCGCGTGTATCACTTATCAACGTAAAAAGACCATACTAGAACATTAGTCACAAACAACTGTACTAGTGTTGTGCAAAAGTAGCACGTGCGTGGCAAGTTAATCGAAACAGGTTATAGGAAACCCATCTAAATAGAGACACTTAGTTATACGGCGTTGTATCGTCGAGGTCTTGATTTTTATCCTGTTATATTCATTAATATAAGGATCCATCTGTAATACGGGATCTGAATGCGATAAACGTATTAGAAATGTTTTCCTCATGCTGCCACTGCACCAGCTACTAGCAACGACCGCGCTCCTAAAACACACGTAGCGGTGCTGGTAATTAATCAGTCCATTAAATATAGAGGTTTATTGATCTTTCCCTAGGTTGTTGCAACAAGTTTACGACATATCATGACGTTTTTATGTTCAAATTAAAAATGCCCTACCGTCTTTCAAGATCAGCGTTAGAAAGATACCGATGCAAAATATCGGAATAAGTTATGTTCTAAACAATTTTATCACCCTTCAATGCTTCCAATAAAATTCTTTGAATTAGGTTGGAGTTTGTGATAATAAATAACACAAGAAAATTATATCACGTTCCAGTCCAGACTGAAACAGTCGTTTACCGAATAATAAAACTGTGTTTACTCTGTGGTTAGGATTGAAGGCATTTTGGAAACTTATAAAACTACACGAATCATAAATATAGAAGGCTTGTTTGTTTGTCTTTTGAAAGACGCTATTCCTACTCCTTTAGACCGTAGGCCACCAGGTGAAGAGCGTGAAATCACGCAGAAAAAGAAAAAGTAATCTCTCATTACTGCTCGAAGGTACGTGAATAACGTGCAGTCGGGCATCTTTACAGCTCCAACAGTAGGACCTCCTCGTGCTATACGGAGTTGGCTAGCCGGTTTCCACTTCCGGCGGCCACCGTAGCCGTCATCATTCGATCGTCGTACAGTGACAAAGTTTTGGATGCGCGTACCTTACGCACCGAGGGCGGCACATCGCCGGGCGTTTTTACTCGCTGACTAGGATTTCGCAGGCGCTCGATGCTTCCCTTTGGCCCAAACACCTCTTGGAATACTTCGAGCGAACGTTGCCGCTTCAGGGACCGTGCGTCCAGGAACGGAGGCGGTGATGAGCTTCCGGAGTCGATGCGGGCTGTGTGTGTACTTCTGTTCGTCGGATGCATAGCGTTCGCCGATCGGGAGACAACGATGCGTAGCTTCTGGTGTGACGTGTCGACTTCGTCTGCTGCAGTAGCCGTTGCACTGTCTACCTCGTCCAGTATGGCGAATGATTGCCGTGTGAAATGGTCGACTTCGCGCCCATTTACATCGCCAGAGCCAATACATGAGTGAGAGGCATCGTGCAGCAGCAAATTACTCTCGTACTTACCACCGGTGCCTAGATCCAGGTTAGTCGGTCGTTCCATGGCTACTGCGATCTTTCGATTGTTGTTGTGGTGATTCATCAGTATATCCTCTGGAGACAGTTGCATACACTGCGGTTGCTGTGGGCAATGCTCACTCGATTCGACGACCACCACAAGATTGGAACGATCGTCACTGTCGTCGCAGTTCTGTTGTACGTCGTACGCGTGCCGCATGGCAGAGTGAGCAGTGTTGTTTACGTTCGCTGCAAGATGCGATTGTTTGTGGAATGTTTTCTGTAGCATTACTTTAACGCTGCCACCCAAACCCTTGACGGTGGATGTTTTATAGTCATGCGGGATGTCCTTTTCGATTAGGGGCGTCTGTCCTTTGCGCATGATGTGCTGCTCATCTTCATCCGACTGTGACGATGGTGCACCACTGTTCGTTGACGAAACGTTGCTACCAGCTGGCGGTAGTTTTCCATATTTGTACGATCCCGTCGTGTCGTCCCGGTAGCCGATGGTTAGGGGGACCTGTGGAATGATCTGTTGGTTCGGTGGCGTCATGAACGCGATCGTACCCTCCGGGCTGTAGCGCTGGTGGTGTTGACCACTCATCATCGCCGCAACGACCATCGCTGTGCCGTCGTTCTCCACCGGGTAGAGTTGAGTCTTTTCCACCGCAACACCATCGTCATCATGGCTGCAGGCTCTGTTCAACGGCATACTGCGCGCTCGCGGATTTATCTGAGCAATCTCCTGTAGTCGCTCCTGTACGCACATCGCCGTCAGGCGTGCCTCTGCATCGTGATCCCAGCAGTCTTCGCACGTATCGCGTACGATTTGAGTCACCAGATTCGCACCGAAGTGCGCCGGGAATGTGGGTCGGGCTTTGTTACGCGACACCAGTACCTGCATCTGCTCGAAGCTGGGATTGGAGCCAACGTATTCTTCGTACGGTGCACGATACTCCGGCACGGGCGTACCGTCGGGGAAGAAATCTTCGCAGCGATTTGCCAACTCCCAGAGTACGAGCGCCAGAGTGTACACATCGATTTGCTTGAGGGCGGATTCGCAGTCGCGAAGGTTCACCGCACCTTCCAGGACCTCCGGTGCCATGTACCGCACCGTACCCACCTCGTTAATGCTCTTCGTTTCAGCGAGTGTTATCTCCCCGCGGTATTCATACCGTGCGCCAAACGTTTTCAGCGCAAAGCCCAGATCGCCGATACAGCAGGATAGGTCCGATTTGACGAGAATATTGCGTGAGTTTAGATCCCGGTGGCAGATGCAAGGTTTAACGAGGTCTTTTTCTCGGTTTCTCTTCACGCGAATCTCGGTGTGCAGATGGGCCAATCCGTTCGCTATCGATTTGCCCATGCGGCAGAAGATGTCAAATGGTGGGCGGTTTTCACTGAGCCAATCCTGCAGACAGCCCAGCGGGGCTAGCGAAAATACTAGCAGATACTCGAGTCGATCATCCATCGTTCGGCGTTCATCGAAACCTATGCAAGGTATAGTGTAATAGAAATAGTTTAACAACAACAGAACTACCATGGATATACATGTTTTAAACCTGAAGAACGTTAAATTAGTCGATCAAACTGTCGTAACAAGGGTTCTAATTCAGTAGAACATGGGAAGAACTTCCTATTCCTTCAAGAAGAAGAACTTCGATTGCAATAACCAAACAGAAACTATCAAATCAGATCTCAATCAAGTGTTAACTATCAAGTTATTACCATTATCTATCAGGCCTTGGCCTCTGTATGAATAGTTATGACATCGATGATGTTTGTTAACTGCCGATTCTCGTTAAATCCAATACAAAATGGAAATAATGTTTGTGGTAAGTTTGCCTTTTACCTAGATTCAAAACATTCTACTTTTACTCCTCTTCTATCGTATGATCTGGTGCAATTTCTTTCAACACATAATTCTATCTATGTATAATTTCTTACCAAAGTAGGTCAGTAGCGAAGGAGATTGGATCAATGGCACCGTATAGATATCACGCTCATTCAGGAAGTACTGTCGATGCTGTGCAGCAAATATCTTCACGGCAACTGGTTGCTCATTCAATAACCCTTTCCAGACGGTTCCATATCTGTGTTCGAATATAAGATTTTTTTAGTTTAGTACACTCCTTCATAAGCAGCTGCATAAACCGACTTACTTGCCCTGCCCGATCATGGACACGAGCTTCAGATTATCGACATTGTAGAGATTCGAACTGTATCCCGGACCGGACGGTTCCATGTGTTCCGGCAGCTCGGCGTCGCCCTTCTTCGGCATCCGCCGGCAGCTCAAAACCCCTACGATCGTAAGGAGCATGATAGCCACCAGGGCGAAACAGATGTACACCGACGGTGAGCTCCAGATGGAGGTGTACGGTGCGAACGGCGTAATATTTTCGTTCTCCTCCCGCATGCTCAATCCATCGGCAGACGTCGGGGGTGGTTGGTAGCTGAAATTACCATTGCAACTATCGCCACTGCAGCAGCAGAAGAAGTGTTTCGAGGGTTTTTCCGTGGAGCTGACACACTCGGCATTGCTGCACGACTCCTGATCGTCCGTAGATCCCCAGCAACCTGAGAATTAAACATGAGCAGGTTATAGATTAATTCATATGGAAAAGAAGAAAACGCCTAACGCGGTACCTTGTGCAACAACTCGGCTGGCATTCTTCACTGCATCGAACATCCAAACTGTGTAGCAAAACGGGGCCGTTCGCGAACATGTGACAGTCGTAGACTGTTTGGTAAGGGTTAAAAAAAACAAACAGGTTTTCTATAAATGTTGCCTATTTCTACCACAGCTTTTAGTGATGTACTTACGACGTTCTTATCGAACACCGGTTCATCCGATGGTTCCGGTTGGTCATCGTAGCTATCGTAATCGTCGACAAGCTCCTGTCCATTCTGCTGCTGCGTGTTGGTAGTGGACGTCGTACCAAATTGTAGGCAGCGGCTCTTCAGTGGAGTGGCTGAAACAATGAAGGAAAATAAAATTGGTCCAATGTTTGACCTGTTTTTCTTTACTACAATCTAGACTACATTGCGCTATTTATATCCAACACGAGTATACAAAAATGGCATGTTGGCAATCTATATCCAGCACCAAAGTTCAATTATTTTCTACTACGACACCATGCACTTTACCGATGGGTTTCGGTAAAAAAAACATCGCGTTGGTACGTATGATAGACGACGCAGTTGCATGTGCTATAATTAGAGGCATTTCTAAAATCCAAGTGTATGCATTATCCGTACCAGAGAAAGTACGCTAAAAATACGTTGCGTGTATTTTTTTTACTGCTTTCTCATTTTAATTTCCATTAGTTTTCAGCAAGAAAGGTAGGGTTGTTGTTTCAAATGTCCCCCAAACTATGGTTGAAGGATTCACAATCACCCTATGTATCACGGTCGATCGATGGTTTGTTCAATATTAGAAAGCAAAATTACAGCTACAGCAACAATGTCATAAAAACAACATTTTTCCTTCATCTTCGCTAAGTATACCTCGTTTTAAATCGATCGGAACTGATTTAGGTTTATAATCGAATAAAAAAAAAGAAATAAATTATTTTTTTCGCGGGCACACACAATCAATATTTATATGAAGAAATAATTGCCGCAAAAATACACAATTCGTATCGTTAACCTCTGCGTTTTTAATACCTACCGTGGCCGTCAGGGAGCAGCGACAACAATACTAAAACCAACGCGAAACCCAACACGTGCGTCCCCTTCCACGAAGTTGTGTTTCCTCTCAGATATCCACAACGGAAGATCCTTTGGAGTCGCCATTGGGGATTGTAAATGGAATACATTTTGCACTGATTTTGCACAAATGCGCTGTAGTTACACCGAAATACTGTTGAATCTTTGAATCTATACAATTATATCGGTCGAATTCTTTGTACCGATCAGTTGATGTGCACGATTTCTCTTGCACAACTCAATCTTGCTGCGTTTGCAGCAACATTTTTATGCGCTTTCGCGTAGATGATGGCGACGTTGTTTGCTTAGGTAAACGTTGCAGAGTGTGTGCCTCCCCTTGCATCAGGTCATTGTTGAAGCGGTCTGGAAAAGAACATTCAATGCATTCTTTAATGGATTCTTAATGCCATGCTTATGATGGAGATTCGTAGTATGTTTGGAGATTACGCTTTGTCACCAAAATGCTACACTTTTAACCTATGTCTACTAAGATAGGGTTTCAAATTAAATATCCACGAAGGAATCGTCTCCATGAGGCAGGGGGCGTTTCCTTCGTTTGTTTATATTTTCCCTAGCGTTGGTTGCATTCACGCGGTTTCGTGTTTCCATCCCCGAACAACTGAACGACGCAGTGACTAAAATTGGCTGCCTCCACAACACATTGCGGCACTGTGTTTGTGTGCGGTATGGCGTCATCTAGATATCGGCGGATGCTGAGAGATTGCGATTTACACACTTCTTTATTGTTGTGCATACACTCCTTTCCAAACCGACAGCTCCCAAGGAATGCGTGGGGACATTTGATATAAAAAGAACTGCATATCAAGAGGCGTCCACTAGAGTAAGGTATTATTCAAAATCACAACGCTGCATTACTATGCTAAGCGAAGATTTATTGTTCAGCTACGTTTCAAATCGTTTTGAAACTACACAACATAAAAAACGTGGAAAGTTATCAACACAAATATATTTTTTTCTTTGTATCGAATAATTTGAGTCACTCGTACACTCGTGTCCTTATCATGTGTGCTCAAGTCTATTCATAATCCACAGCAAAACATCACACTCACTATGCACCTAGTAAAAGACGCTCGATCGACGAAAGAGGAAAACATCTGGGCAAAACGATGGGGTTGACACGAAATACACCCGCGTGCTTTGCAATTGTAATCACTATTGATATTTCACACACATTTTCTCTACCAAACGGGGAACCCGCGTCGGTCGGACAGGCCGATCGATAATGGCGTGGTTGCGTTGAATCTGAACGATTCTATAGCGCATGCTCCTTAATTAGATGGACCTAGATGAAATATTATTGTGACTTGTCCGAAAAGAAAACACGATCCCTGTCACATATTTTTCAGAACGTGTTAAATTCGGGATTCAAAGCTCACACTTTAATCTGGGGAATGGCGAGAACAAGGATGCGCTGGTACCCGAAATACTAGAAGGAAACACAATAAAAGTGTAACTTAAAAATGAAGCAATTATAGTATCACTGAACACCACACTACACTGTTTGCAGCGTCGTCGTTCCTAGCGTAAGGATCTCTGCGGATAATTTATCCGATGTCGATTTACTCATTTATTACACTATAATGTGGTGCGTGTTTGTCCGTATTAACCTTTTATCGTTTGCAAAATACTGCTCAGTCAATTCCGCTGTTTTGTCCACAATTTCCAGAATACACAATTTAAGAAAAAGGTTCTCCAGTGCACTTTGCTCCCTCTATCGTCGCGTTGTTACGTAGTAGTAGATCCTGATGGTTTATTTTATTTCATACAAAACAAAACAAACAATTTCGTGGTCCGAATACAATCCGTGCAGAGACCAGGTCGCCGAGAAAGCTGGTTTTGACGTTTTGCGAAAAGAAAAACAAAACAAAAGATGACACTTTATCAACACCTAATCTAATGCTGTTTAAATTTTGGTCAAACTACCGGTTATGAATAATAAACGACCAGATGATGCAAAACAAAAATTTAGTACGTTAAATATATCACATTCGGATTATATTATTAGTTGATTGGAGAATTAGTATGAGACATGATTAGCTTATATCGTTATGAAACTACAGATTATGTTAAATGATATCCTTTAAGATGTTCAGATGTTTAACATTGAATTGCGGCGTTGGCCCATGATTAAAAAAAATAGTTTCTACCATATTCTCAAGCATTCCTTTATCGTTTAAAACTTGATTGGCCGAGTTGTGCCGTCATAGGACTGCTTAAAAAGACGACAATGAAATTTAAAAAGTCCTATGACGGCATCGGAAAGGTTTTCATGTTCAATGAGACGACAATGGGTTGTTTCAGCTGGTTTGAACATCTTGGAGATTAAAAAGGTACAAATGTATGTAACTCTAGAATCAGTCTACTTCTAGCTGACCTATGAATAAAATGTTAATAATTGTTCCTGTTAATGTCATTTTGTCAATGTCGTAATCTACTGAACTACGAATCTAAATATCTTGTACATATAGGACTTCTTAAAATGCAAATAATTTCAATTACACTATTATACATTGAAAAATGAGTTTTTCCTATAGGATAAGAAATATGCAGACAAACGAATTCAGAATTCCTATGATTATGTTACGATGCGTTACAAATCCTTTTATAAGCTTCTCAAACAATTTTTTAGTATAAGTATGTAGCGTGTGGGTTATTGTATACAACAACTCGTTTCGTGTAGATAGATCTGCAGGAGATTTGCCGGTGGCAGTGCTGGCAGCACTGGTGTTGTTTTTCGTTGAATTGCATTTCAAGTGCAAAATACAAAGCACGCAAAATGCCAAAAGTAAGCGTGTCTTAGTCTTATCTGCAGGGTAAGGTTACTTTTTGTGTTGTGAAACAAAAATAGTTTTGTTAAGCTGTGTGCTGTTGTCTTTTCTAGTTCTGCTTGCAAAAGATCGACATGGATTAGCTGGAGGAGCATGACGTCGGATTCTCAAATGGCTCCGTTTCCAGAGAACTCTTTCGACCATTGGACAAACGTCCTCAACGATGTACAACAGTTACCAATGCAACCAATTGCAATAACGACTAGACGGGCAGATACACAGATGACTTCCACCGTACCGACGAACGGCAGCAACGTGCACAATGGGTATTCCGATTTTCTTGATACAAATCCACCGGACTCAATTGGGCCTTGGAATTTATTGTATTTTGCTTCTGATGAACAAAACTGCGCACTGCCTTCGGATCCTTCCTGTGATTCGGTACAGCTGGAAACACACTCAATAGTACAAAAGGACACACCAAATGACGCACTGGAACAGGTGGTTGTGAAAGATGGACAAGTGTTCCATATACGCTATATAGATGAACCATCGCTAGAAATACCGCCACAGACCACCGTAGAACAGGTTCCCTTAAATACGGAACTATGTTCCTCGCTTTCGAAAGAACTCTCCATGCTGTTAGAGAAAAGTATGTGTCCGGAAAGTGCCATTGAAGTAGATCAATCGGAACAATGTTCGTCTCGCGATTGGATCAATTATGACGAGTTGCCTTTGCTGAGTCAGCACAAGCAAAAGTTAGCCCTTACGAATAATAGTTCGTTACCTGCTGACGCTTTGGCTAGGAAGCATCGCTGCAACATGCTTTCGGATAAGCTCAGAAGTGGTGAAAGCGATACAACGGTCCATGTTTTGCCTGATTTTAGTAACTATTGTGTTGAGTGTGAAAAGTTTTTCCCTTCGCTTCATAGTCTCCAAGAACATATGGAAATAAATCATCGCCTGATAAACGAATCGCAGGCCCGCGTCATGACGATGACACCGCGGGTATCCTATAACGATTCGATCGGGATACAATGTTCGAGTGCGTCTGACTAGTCCAGTACAACAAGTGCTGCAACTGTCGGACAATCTCCAAAACGACCGTTTTTCTGTGATGCGTGTAACATATCGTTTGATTTTGTGCACAGTTTCTACAAGCACAAGAATAGCGTCCACGGAGAAATCGATAGTGGTTGGTGATGCGAAGCGTGTGGTAAATTACGATCGTCGATGGATGTTGCCACTAATTTTACCAGTTGCCATATTATGGGCTGATTTGAAGACTAACCGAAAGAGAGGAAACGATAGCGAGGCTACAATTATGTTTAAGATAAAAAGTGCTTCAAAGAAGATGGTTTGTTTTATCATAATACTTTACATTAGAAAAAGAATTTATTTTATTAAACATTGAAACTGAGATTGAATTGTTACCATAACCATAAAAGTCATAATGTACTTTTTTTCGTAAAATGAATAAAATATATTTTATATATAAAACATTATGTGCAATTTCTAGCTCATCGGTCGTAATGACTATTATATGGTAACTTCTGTTATTTTCTATTGATTTTTTGTAATTTTTCGTTTTGCTATCTCGTAGAAGAAGTTGTTTCGAAAATGATGATCAGCTGTTAATTACAAAATTAGCTTTATA
>JXXB01005446.1:0-10266 GCA_000956275.1 Anopheles koliensis
TTGTGTCCGACCTAGGACAGACCAGAATTCCAGATTTCTCATGGTGTAGGGGAGCAGAGGGATTTTAAGACGTGCAGGAGTATCTTTGCCCGGTCTTTATTGGGCACCAGTTGTACGGCTCCATTTGCTCAGCACTTCCGTAATAGTAGCGAATCGTGTATCGCGACCCGTATGGTTAGGGGCGATCGATATAGATGAGTTTGTGGCATGTTTGGAATACATTTCAGGTCCAGCTTGTAGCACATAAGGTCTCCGACTCCGACACCCTGCTCCAGACCGTTTGGGTCGTTTAACGAAGAACATAAGCAGTCTTTCAGTGATACACTATTAGTTTCAGCAGACCGTGAACGTATATCAAGATTAAACTTTCTTTGCTTAGCCTACTATCACTAACAAAGCTTCCGAGAGGGGTAAGATACGTCAAATTGTCGAAACTCGCATGGTACAGAGACGGAAACCGCAGTAGGCTTTTACAATCGTTTTCCTCTGCAAGGTCCGAAAGAATAGGCAGAAAAGCAAGAAATTACGCTTCCGAGTGTTCCACAGGCAAGATTAACATAGTGTTCCAAAACGTCAATATCAGTTGTGCTTCGTTGACGGTAGCGTAGCAGTAGTAGTAATAGCAAACAGCAGCAGCAGCAGCAGCAGCAGCCATTTTTAAAAACAAGTAGTGAACACAATAACGATAGAAGCATTTTGCTCAGTACTCTTTGGTAGGCGCGTGTGGCGAAAGGAAACGAATGCGAACTAGATTTACGGTATATGGTGAAGAAGAATTTAGGAGAAAGAAGCATACAGACTGCGAAGGGTGCCATCTTGCGCATAATTGGGTAACAGATAAATGGAAGGATTGATAAAAGATTGATCGTGTGGAAAATACACAAATCTTGCAGTGCTAAGAAATGTATCAGCAACTAATTGAAAATACACGAGCATGTGTACTTACCTCGAATTGCATAAGTGTCCGAAATCCGACGTTCTTAAAATCTCTTCTCATAAAACCCGCTAAACCTCCTCCAATCACAGTTGCAAGTGTTCTTTCGAAAGACCCTTCTGGTCATAGCCTCTATAATAAATACCACCAACAACAAGCGTTCTTTCGCGCATGGGTTCCTGTGTTTCAAAGTGTTTTTCGTTTGTTCCATCTCTTCGAACAACATTTAGGTTTGTGATATTCGTTCTACGAAACAAATTTTCAAACCAATTTGCTTCAAACCGAATGCGATACGGGGCTTGTTTATTTTAACACAAATAGTGTTTAACGAGATAACTTTGTTTTCTTGATGATAAATTACTCGATTAACCGATTGGATAATGAGGAGGGAACGTTATAGGAATTCTAGGATACCTGCTACTGCTATACTGACGCCACCGTCAATGGTAAATAACCCCGATATCCGCGGGATAGGATATATAACTCCAGTTCCAGCATCTCCAATCTTCACTCGCTGCTGTTGTAATTCATTTAAACGTGTTTGTTATGCCTATTAAGAGTAAAGTTTCGCGTTAAGGCTCGTAAGATAATTGCTTGTGTTTTGTCAACGATGCTTTCGTCTTCAAAATCATCCAGCGCGTCGTGCGCCTCACAACACGTTTTCGCTCCGAACCGATGGAAACGGTGTTGGATAGAGTGGAAAAGCGATTAAAAATCGTCACCTATACGTGATACGTTCTAAATATTGGAGTTTTGCGTTCAGTTTAGCGCGTTAGTTTTGTGATGTGAAAAATTTGGTGTTAAAGTTTGCTTAACTTTGATTTCGATATTAGAAGGCAAGAGAACGAGAGATTCGGTATTGGGAGTGGTTTCGTGTTTATCATATTCTAAAATCTACTACCGCTCTTCCGCTATTCGCAAACTAGTTTCTACTGTTTGGTTGATAAATTAACAAGTGAATCAAATGCGGTATACTATACGGGCTTCGTAGTACATTTCTGTTTCGTTGTACCGTCTAAAACTGCATTAACCTCCGATCCCTAGATTGGCGTAATTTTAATCCTAACCCTAAAAGTAGTAGCAACGATTCGATTTCACTCGTCCCTCGTTATTATATTGGTCCAGTTATAATATTGGTGTTTTCTTTTCCTCTTAACGATCATAATATAAGAACAGCTTTAGTTTCGCCTGTGCACCGCAAATGCCGTTTTCGTTACGCCCGGTAAGCAAATACTACAACTTGCGTCTACTTGCTCGCATCAGCAATCAAATCTTTCCATATCGTAAGGCTTATTCTGCACCGGAGAAAGAATGAATCGATTTGCAGCGCACACTACGTTTGCCAGCGCACGAGACGAGCGCACTACAACGATCACAGATGAACATCGTTACCACGTAACAACCTTCTCCCCGGGTCTGGCAAGTGCACCTGACGTTCTTAGTACTCGTAACGGAATGAAAGTCGCAACGTTTTTCGTGTTTCATTATCAACATCTACACTTCCTGCACACTTTCCCGGTGCGACTGGGTCTGTCTGTGAGGAAAAAAATGATTGCACAGCCAACAAGTTGGTATGTTATCCTATCGCCTAGTTATGTTGGTTTGTTTCTTCCCATGGCGGAATTGTTTGCTATTTTCGGCAGCACAATACATAAGCGAAGTTTGAGATTCGTAAAAAAATACTGAATATGCTGTAGAGCTACGAAAAGTGTTCCTGAGTTCCTTGCCATTCCTCATCAAACGCAGCAAAACAGCAGGCCGCAAAGATACTCGATGACGCACGAAAACGGCGATCCGTACCTTCGTCATTCGAAGTGAATCCGGTTCCAGCGCTCTTGATTGTGCAGGAAACGGCTCGAATCGCGGCTGCTCCCATCATCGAGGAAGTTGTTCGGCGTACTCGTGACGATCTTGCAGTGATACTTCTTCGAGAACTTGGACAACACGTACTTGCGGAAGTTTAGCTTCGGTTTGATCGATCGCAGATTAAAGCGTTTCCGCTGGAACTTTGGTTTGCGCACGGACGAGACCGTTTCGTTGCTAGGCGACGGTGAGCAGCTGCCCGCGATCAGATTGCAGAGCGATGGTGAACCACTCGAACCGTCGCCGGAAAGCATACCGCGCGGATCATCCCCGAAGTGTAACTCCCGACGGACGGACTGGTTGCTAAGGTTACGGCGGGACTGTGTGGCATCGAACCCGAAGCTTGACCAAGCCGACGCCCCGGACGCATCGATACCGTCGGCGGGTCTCGCACCGGACGTGATACGGTTCACATTCCGCAGGGCGGTTTTCAGCAGTGGCGATGGCTTTGTGAGTGGAATAATGTTTTTGCTCCCCCGCCGACTATTACCCGTCGTGGAGAGCTCGTCGAAGAAGTCGCTCAAACCGGGAGAACACGGCACACACTGAATGCTCGGATCGTTGGCCAACTTGCGCACCAGACTGTTTTCCTGCTCGATCGCTTGCCACTTGATCAAACAGTCCCGGCTGTGGCTGTTCATGATATGCTTCGGCAGGGCGGAAATGTAGTAGAAGAGCGCGCCACAGTATGGGCAAATGTTGCTTTCGCAGAACCGAATGCTGGCATCCGGTGATCGGACAATCTTTTCCAGATCACGCTCGTGATTCTTCAGCAGGTGGTGCTTGAGCGTAAACTCAAAAAGGTACTCGTCGGCACAGAACGGACAGTGCAGGTACTTGGAAGTGGTGAGCAGTATCTTCACAATGTTCTTCACCAGCAGATTGAGATCGCTCTTATGGCAGGCGCTACCCTCGGTCGAATCCATCCTTCCCAAAACAGGACACCTTTGCAGGACCTTATTAACACGATATAGTAGGCAGTCGCATGCACACCAAGCACTTCGCACAACACCACTGGCCACTTCCGTTATTCAACTTCCTGTCCTGCAGTTACGCATGAGGTGTGGGGCAAGGAGCGCACAAAGCGAGAAACGCACACATTAAATAAAAATCGGTCAACTTCGATCTCGAGCTTCCTCCAGGGGTGCCGTTCGCAGCCGTCGTTGGGAGAGAAAGTGGTGCGAAACGAAAGCACACTGCTCTCGACCTCAACTCATTTGTGTTCCGTTTTCCACTATCCGTCCGGTACGTCCCTTCTTCACTCCGATCGATCAAATGCGTGTGTGCGGCGGCGCTGCGGTAATGCCTGAAAATGCAGGTAACACCGAAGTGCAACGGCATGGAACGGTCGCGATGCATACGAACAGCCGACAGTGCGAGCGAGATGCATGCAGCGAGGGAAAGAAAAGAAAAGCGCCAAAAAGGGTTAAACGGGTGATGGAATTACATAAAGCGGAATGTCCTTTGCTACATTTGTATGTCCGCACTGGAACTACGATACTTACCAGTAACACAGAAGAAGCTACGTTGACTGGAAAAGAAACTGCTCCATATAATTTAACTGAAACCACACCACACGCAGAACGCAAACCTAGGCACTGCAAACGGAAAAACTTTTCTGTTTGTGTTTTCTTCTGGTTCTTCTTTTCCGTTGGAGAGTCGTTGTGCTGCTAAACGGCGCGATGTAGAATTATCTGCTTCGCTGTCCGGCTGGGTAACAACGCAGGGGTTTAATTTATTACACAAGTAAGATCAACTTTTAGCTTACAGCACACATTTTTTGTACAATATTTAATGCTATTTCTGCGCTTTTCTTACGTCTGCATTGCTTTAAAAAAAATAACCATACTGATTTGACATTGAATTTTGACATCTGCTCAGTTTATAGCAGGGGATTGAATACATGAAAGGATGCAAACAGGGTGGCTCAAACGTAAACAAATTTCCTGATCGTTGGAGATTGTGACTTGGTGCTGCAATAAAGCAACGGCTATTTGGAAGGGAAAAGCGTTATCCAGACCCAACCGTTTTGCCATTCGCTACTTTCACGACCAGATACTGGATGCTGTTCTAATGCCGACACATTTATCGGCAACTATGTTACCTTTAATCCTGCTCTCACCAACATGATTGGATGCTGAAAATTAAACATTCTTTAAATGGGGCAGACAAACTGCCGATATAAATAAGAACATAAGCTTGGTTTTCCTCCCTCAAATTTACTCCTGCGTTTATTCCTCCTCAAAAGGCATCGACGGACGACCCCACAGCACATGATGCTGCGGCGCCGATGGAGTACGATTGATGTTTGTTTTCTGGGAGCTCTCCTTTAACTTTGTTCTCGTATTGAACTTTTTTCTCTTATTTAACTTTTTTCACTTATTCACTTGTCGTTTTTTCAATATTTTTAAGAATCCTCCTTCCGTGAGTACAGTACAGCACACTGCTTAAAAGGATGCGCACGTGTCTACTCAAAAGTATGATCGTAGTACGAGGAATCAAACACTTGAATACGCACAAAACCGTCTTCACCGCCCGTGGCGAAACTTTTACCATCCGGATGGAATGCCATGCTGTTGATCGGACCGAAGTGACCCTTCACACGTGCGAACTCTTCCTCGTACACGAGATGGAAGAAGCGGGAATCGAATTTGCCGGCTTGCGTGGACGTCGTGGTGACCTCCATAGCATCTTGTCCACCACCCAGCGCGACGTGCTCGAGCAGTGGACTGATGCAGGCCGAATTGACGGGTCGCTCCGTTTTGAAAGTCTTCAGCAACATGAGCGTGTCCGAGTCGAACAGTTTGGCCGTGCAATCCTTCGACGACGAGACGAACATTGTACCATCGCTCGACATCTGCATATCCATGATGTTGGCGGTGTGATCATTCACCGAGTTTAGCTCCTTGACTGCACGCATATCCCAGATGCGAATCGAACCATTCTCGTGCCCGGTGATGACCGTTTCGTCCAGAGCGCCCCACAGCATGGAGGTAATCTTACTCTGCTGTTCGTTCATCGTCAGCTTCAATACTGGGTCGGCACTGCTGATGCTGGAATCGATATTTCGCACGTCAATCACGAACAACTCGCACGGGTGGTTCATGGCACGATCCGTGGAGTATGAAGCCTGATTGCCCGAGAAGCTGAAGTTACAGGTACGCACCGATGAGTTGCAAGGAATCTTGCCGAGCGCTGTACCGGTTTCGACATCCCACAAGCTACAAAACAAAGATTCCGGTTAATATGGATGAAAAGGTTCTCGAAGGGTGTGCCGTGTACTCACAATGTGTTCATATCACCGCCACCAGTGATCAGCCGGGTCGTCATCCAATCCACGTCAACACACCAGACGGCTCCGATGTGTCCATTGAACGTACCGAGACGCTCGCCGTTCAGCGAGTACCACACACAAGGTTTGCTATCCTTGGCCGCTGAAAAGATCAAATCACCTTCACGGTTGTATTTGATTTGCGTGATAGCACGCTGATGTCCTTGCAGCATCAACGGTTTCTGTGGACGGGAGAAAACCAAAGTAAAATCAATCCGATGTGAGTCGTTGTTGTTCACTGTGCCTATTGGCAGTCACGAAAATTGTGAGGTTAGTTTGCAGTATTTCCAGATTGTCCAGTTGTTTAAGCGATTCACTCAGGATTTTCTCGACTAATATCGTTTGGCAGTGCATCGAAGGCACTGGTAACGTACCATTTTGCTTGCTCACGTCCTTTTTTCGATAGAAAATGGAAAATTCGTGGACGGCGAGGCGTTCCGCAAAATGCAATTTCAGAAAGAATTTTTGACAACTAGGCGATGGCCCAATGTACATACGGTCATTAAAAGAAGTACGGATTACGGTGTTATAACTCGTATCGTAGTACCCAAAGAACAGACTGTACGACGTGCAGGATTTTTGCGCTAATGCAAAAATCTTGAGTCTTATATAGTTTTGTACAATAATATACTGCATCCAGTCATTGGTCATCGGTTATTTCGTATTATAAATGAATAAATAGTCAAATTTAGGGATAATTAATAACTTATTAGCAAATTTGTGATAAATGTCAAATGATCTTTGGGTACTCGCGCTTAGCACTATGCGCCCATGCAGCAGAGCTATCAGAAAATAATAACATTTGAAAATACAAATAAAAAAAGATGATTGAATAAAAGTAACGTAAATTCAGGCGTGCATTTATTAAATGAAATGAATGAATCGTCCGAATACGAAGCACATTTCAATTCAGTACAATAACAAAGTTCGTGACGTCAATAAAACCACTGCTGCATGGACACGAACAACTCAGGCAAACGAACTGTCAAAACACGAAAAGATGCCAGCAAAAAAAAGCGAAAACAAAAGAAAGCAACAATTGCATTATTCCTGCGTGAGCCATATACAAAAAGCGTCGTCTGAGAAGAATTATAAGCCGAAAATTAGGCAAGCCGAAAATTAGGCGATTGCAGGTAATAGTTAAAAATGTGATGTAAAACGACTGTTTAACGACATCCTTAATCGCGGTCACCATGGGACCGAAATAGTTGGCAATTTTCTGGCCCATAAAAGTGTATCGATTTTCAACGGAGCTAACATGGTGACGGATCATCATCCTGTTGAAGGGTCAGTGAAAAATAACGCCGAGGCAAACAACATACCCTCGACTGCAGCGACCCAGTCTGAGAGGAAATTTCAGAAGTAATGCGGTAAAAGCTTGCACTAAGCGTCACACAATCCTGCAGTGTTGCAGTTGTAAACAGCGATACTGTGAACGGCGCGCTGCAAAGCACTGCCCCTGGAGTGCATCAAAACAAAATAGTGTGTAGCTTGGAAAAGCTGATTAGTGCACTCCTTTAGGAGTGTGCTCTCCTGGGCAACATCCCCATTGCATAATGGCGCGCTGTGAAAGGATTAGGTCGGCTTGTGTGTAGAAGGAATTTGCACTGCCCTGCGCCTGGTGGAGAATGAAAAAGGTCAACACCGCCGTCGCTATGATGATGTCCCGCTGTCATTATTACGGTAATAGTATTAGCTGTACCGCCAGAAGCATTACTGCTGGAAGTTGTAGTACTATCTGCTCGGGCAGTAGCAACGGCAGCAACAGCAGCAGCAGCGATGGCCAGCGCAATCAGTGGTAATCGTCGGACGTGTTTTCGCTTTTGCGTCATAAGCTGCGGAATCGAATAATGCTAGCGGAAGCGTGGAGTGTGTGAGAAGCGAGAATCGCGTCGTTTGTGGTGTTAATGTTGTGCCGGAAGGTTCTGTGTTATACATGCACACCAAACGTATGCTGAAGGAAGAAGCATCAGGTAAAGCCTCGCTCAGGAGGACAGCATCGGGTAGTGGCGAGTGGTCGTTACTTGCCAAGCGTCGCGATCTGTAGCTGCTCTGCGTAGAAACGAGCCTGACGATGGAGTGTTAATCTTAGTGAGCCGATTAAAACGTGAACCCGAAGTGTGAGGACTATCATACGCATCGAAGTAAGCTAACCTTTCAGGCGCAACGTTGACGCCCCGAGATGGGTGGCTCGGTTAGTCAAGTGTTCCGGTCCGGCAGTGCGCTGCTTTCGAACCGCGACGGCCATAAGGTGTCGGAGACGACGGTGGAAAAGGTGAACACAATCTTCGACGCGCTCAGGGCAAATCCAAAGATATCTATCCAGCGGCTCGAGCCATTGTTGCTGCAGATACCGAAGGTAGGAGATACGTTCCGTTTTCGAGTAGCCTTTCCCCACAAAACAGTACCGAACCAGTTCTGTTATGCAAAACAAACAACGAAACGCTTGCATTTGCTGTTTTGTTCACAAAACCCAAACATCCTGGCGGCACCAGCATCATTAGCAGAATTGAAATCAGATTGATGAAGCAATAGTGTTCTCTCTCAACCGGGTTGCCGTTGTGCGTCAATCCGTTCCGTATCGTAGCGATCTTTTTCGTAGCACGTGCAACTCTCCCACACGCGCGCCTCCTCCCAGTCGCGCGGGTTTTGTGGCAAATTCCTGGCTTTTTCCGTGACCCGCTCTCCCGTGTGCATGCGAGTTGATGGGTCGATCGGCTGCGGGGTGGGAGCTGGTATGACGCACGCATTTATAACTAATTCCCGTGCATTCTCATTATCAATCGTGCGAATACGATTCTACATAGTTCGGTTCGGTAGTGTGTCCGTCCCCTTTTGTGAGCTGCATACAGCTGTCCTCAATTTGTTTGCTTGCTTGCTACCTTGTTCGTAGTGTAATGGGATCAAAGTAGGCGAAATGACAGAGGAGTTGTTAGAACTTCCACCAACTACACCATGAAGTTGCTTTTAATTCGATATTCTTAATTGATGGACGAATCAGAAACTCGCCTAAATTCCCAAAATAAAAATCACTTTTAATTGGCTGTTGTATAAATAAAAAATTTCATTCTTTCTACATGCTTATATTTCCTTCTTTAATACCTCTTTTTTACCTCTCGTTCCCAGTACGAAAACATTCTTGCGATACACGACGAAACGGGATACAATTTGCTGCAGAAAAGTGTAGGTCTAAACCATGTCGAACTAGCTAGGTGGTTACTTCAAAGACATCGGCCAGATGTGAATCGGAGTTCGTGTTCCTTGCCACTGCACATAGCCTGCTTGAAAGGGTGCGTACTATTGGGCCAATATTGTCGAGATTACTCCGCATTCTAACCACCTCGCCACGTATGCCTCCAATCCCAACAGGTACGAAGAGTGCGTGGAGCTGCTGCTTAAGCACGGTGCTAGAATAGATACCGAGGCGCGCATGTGCTTTCCCGGTGTCCACTCGCACAACTGTGAGGAGAGTGGGAAGTACAAAAGTGAGTAGAAAATGCTCGATAAACGGAGCGCCCCTTTCTAATGCGCTTTCTCCTTCCGCTTCCAACCGCAGATCAAGCCGATGAGGTGGGGGTGTGCGAGCGACCGAACACAAAGCTACAGAACGCCGTCTGTTACGCGATCGACGGTGATCAGATCAACGTGCTGAACATACTGGCCCAGAAGCTGGAGGAACCGTGGATGCCGTTCCGGGTGCGCAAACCGTTGCTGCACATCGCGTGCGAGCGGGGCGCCTGGAAGTGTGTGCAGCACCTGGTGCAGACGCGCTCGGACGAGATCAACCTGATAAAGGACGAGTACTACCCGATACACCAGGCGGTGCTGCACGATGGCCGGTTCCTGGAGCTGCTGATACAGCACGGTGCCATCACGACGGTGCGCACGTGCACGCAACAGATGACACTGCTGCATGTTGGTACGTTTATCTCGCTTGATTTCCCTTTGCCGACCTTAGCCTTACGTTATGCCTCGTTGCAGTGATACTCGCTGCCAGAAAGTCGGCGGAAGATACGCTCAACACGATCCGCATACTGCTGGAAAGGGGCTGCAAGGAGCTCATCAACAGTCCCGACTCCTTGGGCAACACTCCACTGCACGCGATCATCGTGCGGTACGCGCTAGAGGAAGCCCGGTA
>JXXB01005450.1:0-19222 GCA_000956275.1 Anopheles koliensis
CGTCTAGCGAGGAGTGACTAACCAGCTATGATGGTACAATCAGAAAGCCGGTTAAACGGAAGGTATGATTTGGGTTGCTACGCGAAAGAGAAGAAGAGCAGGAAGAAGAAATTGTGTTGATTGGGGAAGAACAAGAAAGGTGAACGATCACCATTGAAAGTAGAGTCATGCAAGCGATGATGTGTGAATTTTTAAGCATGTTTTTCAGTAACTGTATATGTTTTGGATTTGATTTGATTACTTTCAATTTTATAATGCTGATCTAAGAAAATGAGGAATTACAACTGAACTTGACTGTTTTGAAACGGTTACAAATGTTACAATTTGTTGTACATTACAATACAATGTATTGTGCATGTAATGTATACAAGTGTTTAAATGTATGTATGTAAAATGATTAATTATTTACGGCAAAGAAATTGGTATTCAAGATTGACTATCGCAATAATGAAATTAGACATATTTGGGAACAGAAGTATTAAACGAAAATTAATTATGATGACATAATTATTGGTGTTAAAATTATCATAATTAATTCAGAATTCTAAAAGACATAAAAAACTCGTTTGCTGCAGTTGCTTTCAATTGACTCAAAATCGAAAATACATGTGTACATGAGACAGATTGCATTCACATGTGATGTTTTACATGTGATAAACTATTTCTTTAAAAAATTGAAATAGTTTTGTTTTATAAACTGTACCCAACTGTGCTTACAAAATTTATCAATGTTACTTATTTGTATGTCACATGTTTTCGCTTAGATGTTCAGCATTTTCCTATAAATTCATGTATTTGTAGAAAAAAGCAATTTCATCCTCTTTCAAATATGTAAGACTGTTGATGGCATCCAACTAGGAATGAAACATCCGGTCTCGTTTATCACTTATTATTTTTACTTCCATTATCGCTAATGCATAAAATAATCAAAAATTTCCGTGTATGTGAAAATAGAACAAAAGGTGCAGATGATAAACAATCTCGTGAAATAATAGGAATAGAGCGCACACGCTACGTAAAAACAAGCAGATCGCACCTTGCTACCGGGCTACGTTGAAAAGCAGTAAAACGACGCCAGCAGCATCAGCAGCAGCAGCAAAACCTGTTGAAAGCAGCCTGTTTGGACTATTCATAAAATATTCAAGCGCTTACTCATCCATACGCTTTAAAGTTGGCACACCCGGTGGCGTTCCGCATCGTCCTGTGGAGGAAGTGAATTTCATCATCATCCGCGAAGGGCAACGCAACACCCGCGCTACTATGGCGGTCTGGCAAATATTTGCGAAGGATATTTAAGATAAAAGACAACACCGGATTTTCTAATCTAGCGACAGCGGTCGTCTTTCACAGTATGTGTGCACAATTTCTTACCCCGTGGTTATGGGCTTTTGGGTGTGGTAACTAGATTTGGAATGCTTCCAAAAGTGAGAGGTGGACGTAGGCACGGAGCGTGAATTGTGTGTTTGCGTTAATATAAGCGATGAATTAAGCCACGTTTGCGTGGAAGGGATGGGATTAACGTGAATTTGGCAGTTTGTTGCTGGGACTAGGTTTTAAAAATATAATTTCATCTCACTACATTAAAATGAGGTGAGTGAACGTAATAATGTTGTTGTCAAGCTTAAAACAGTTTCACTGATAAAGTTTCAATACCATGTGCAGATCAAGTGTAAAGTAATGCTTGAATAGAGAAATATTCATTAATTTTTCATGTAACAAGTTTTTCATTTACACCTACTATTCAAGTTATCTAGAGCTCATGTTTAAGACACAAATTTTAAAAAAGACTCAAGTTGTTTGACTACTCTCTAGATGTCTACCAACAAATTTAGTTTTGTTTTTTTTTTCTCTGGCAACAATATCCAACTTCGAATCAATTCCAAAATGGGGTGTTCGCGTTCAACGCACCGTATCCCTCACCCTGCCTATTTGGTTGGTTGAGTTTTTCAGTGTGGCTCATGTGGTACATGAATTTGCCGGTCGAATTGGGAGTCAAACAAACAACTGGGACCAGCAGTTGGTCCTTGAATACGTTCATATTGAAGCGTTCCGGACCACACAGATTGTCCCGGGTGAATTCCAAGAGCTATACGAAGAGTCGATCGCACGGTTCATGGGGTCATGGCTTTCCCTATTTCCTGCGCTCAACCCGGTTGCCCGTAGCACGTCTGTCCTGCTGTTTTCTCTGTTGAATAATTTTCACACAATGACACAGATTTCTATCGTTTCGTAGAGCACACGTTAGGGATTTTGAGGGTTGGTAATATTTGCGCAGAAGAATGACAGTGTCTTTAAACACACGAAAGAAACGTCGAATACATATCGAAAAAGCGTGCCGCGTATTTTGGTCTCATGGGAAATTGGGAAATTGTCGCCTACGGGCAATGAGTTTGCCCAGACCGCATTCTCAGCCCCAACAGTTCTCCAAGCACAATGACCTGTCAGCATCCAATCACGTCTTTGCTTTGTAAGGCAACGCATGCTTCGTTTTCGCTGGCTTTTCTTCGGTCAACCAGTTGCGCCACTAGGCGTCTCCATGGTGTGATTTGAGCGGAGCGTTAATAAAAGGAGGGAAAGAAACAGAAAACAAACTCACTCTGCCATCGTGCTGGCCGTGTAGTGTGTGCGGGTGCAACGCATTTAACCATTGGGTGTGTAACCCAACGAGTGGAAAAAATCAATCGACCCGCACAGCATAACGACCGCCGCAATGGCAATTGCGAGGACGACGGTACGGGAGCGATGGCTTGGTATTAAATGGTTTATGACGGCCAGAAGGGCTGCTGGCTACTCACATCTTTTGCTCCCGGCGCATTGACCACACCGCATCGAAAGTGCTGGGGCGTATCGAATGGTGTGGTTGCTGATACCGAGGGGGTTGAATTCAGCCAACAATGTTTAATTTATTACTGCTGGTTGGCTTCTGTTGTTGTCTGTTTTTCGGGTTGTTTGTTTGCGCGAAGGAAAGACGATTTATGTCCAGAGAAGCGATATTTTTTATCATGAAATTGTTTCACTAAAAATATTGCACAGTGTTTTAATAATGCAATAAAACACAATTATAATCAGAGTGGCTTTGAGAACGAAAATATTTGTAACGGCATATAATTAATGCAATTATGCAACAATTGATTGTGTATCCTTTAAATGAGTATATTAGTGTCATTTTTTTATATTACTGCATATTTTTCTAATAGAAAATATTTTCGTTTTTGACAAAGAAGGAAATGAACATAATCCTAGCAAGGAAGAGCCTAAAGACAAAATACTTCCGTTCGTTTTCCTATCGTACTTTTTGCATACGCAAAGACTTACACTGACAAGCATATTATTCAAGATAATCCTTGAAAGCTACTGTCATTGAAACATTGCGCGTGGAATGGAAGTACTACATCACGAAATATCATAAGGACGAAAAAAAAAATCGTTCAAAACCATTTCATTGCCACAATCTTGAGCTCATGCCACCCGATAAGCCTTTGCCCATGACCTTCCGAACGGTGCGGCTCGTACGTGCCCGGTAAACGGCACGAAATGAAAATATCTAAATCACGGGTAATACTACCCTACACCATAGTCATAAACATAGCCGTGCTTTGATTTGCGTGCGAACCACCTCACCGGTTCCATGCAGCCGTTGTTTTCCTTCCCGGTCTCTGTTGTTTGCTCGGTCGCACTCTCTCGCATCCAAATAAGCACGCTAACCACATAAATCTTTCACACAAACATACGCCCCAGGGCAACCGCACCGGCATCGGCAGAAACGGGAATCTAGGGAGGCAGCCAACCTATACCGAAGCCAATCGAATATGTGTTCAGAAACTCATCAATTTTAACACCCAGAAGCTGGTTCATATTTGCGCCTAATCTGCGGCTGATGCTGGAAGCCCTTTGCCGGTTCGGTGGTTTTTATGCCTGTTTCACCCGAACCAAAGTGCCGGATAAGCGTTCCGGTTGCCATCGGGGTGAATTAAAATCGGCTTTCATCGTCATTTCATGCAGGGTGCACTTTTGTTACGGCGAGCGAGAGCGCGCTTGTTTGGGTGAGTGTCGAGTCGGAAAAATCTTGCCATTAAACCCGGAGAAAAATGTTGAGAAATGGTTTTACTGCTACCGGTGGCATCGGTAAACAGTTTGGTTGGTTCTGAAGTGTGTACAGTTTTTCCTTGGACGCGACATGTAGCACCAGCGGGCAGGCATTATCGGCGATCCAAGTAGCGCCAGTTTATTCTACATATTGAAAAATCCACTTGAAAACATACATTTAAAAACTCCTACCGTGCCATACGCTCGTTCGTAAGTGTAATAATGCTTTTTCAAAGTACGAAAGGAATCTCTTCCGCTTTTTGTAAGAAAAAGCAACCTGTTCTTCCGTTTTTTTACACGCCCCAAAACGCTCGCAGCGATTATGGGGACTCAAAGTAACAAGAAGTTATTCGAAAATCATCCCATCGCAAACGGTGCGACGGCATGTGGCAGGCTTTGGGAGAGGGTTGGCGAGCATAGGAAATGTCTTCGAGCACAGGGTGCAGGGAAAATAAAAAGCAAAACATGCTACCGTGTCACAGTGCGATGAGCTTCCGGGGGGTGGCCTTTTTTACAACGTCGGATGCGAGAGGTGAATGGCACCCGTGTCGTGCTACCTTTGCCTTGTTCGGTTCGAACAGCCGGTTTGAAGGATTTATGATCTGTCCGTGGTGTGGTTGCGCGGGTTGGGCCTTGTCCCGGTTTGTCGGATCGAGTTGCCGTGAGCGTCGTGCTCGATGTGACATTTTTATTTTCACGATACGGCACGCCAGCCACACTCGGTGCCAAACGCAGTCCCTCTCTCGTCTTTTGAACTCTTCGATACGGGTGCTTCATCAACAAAAAAATGTGTGTCGTTTTCATTCCAGGGACCATCCAGGAAGCGGTTTTATTTCTCTCCTTTGCAACATTGATTTGAGTGGGCATATGGTGCTCACGGCGGTCAGTATCTTGAATTTAATGTCATATTTTCAGTGTAAGCCATTAAATGTTTTGTAAGACATGCCCGATGAAAGAAACAAGAATTCAATTTTCACCCCGAAGAAAAGAATTTATAGCATGTTCTTTACAGTACACATTTAAATTGCATTTTAATTGCATGTAATCAAGCGTTTCATATAGCATGTATGATAATGATATCTCTTTGATAACCAAGTTGCAATCAACAGAAATCGATAGTTTCAATCTTTACTTCTACGTCTGCTTAACTACTGCTCTGAAGCTTATAATGTGCTTGATATAATCCTTAATTTAATATGCAATAAACAAAAAAAGGATTTGATGATGCATGCGTATTATCATTACAATCAATGCTTTTGACATGCGAAATTCAACCGATTATTTTACTACAGCGCATTGGAATGCACGTTTGGTCAACATATCATTATCATAACAAGATGAGTCGATTTGATGAACGTATTCACACCATCATTAGCTCAATTATGTTTCCGATACGATAAAGCGGCATCAGGTTTCATATCACATCAACTTCGTTAAACTTAGCAAGACAACATCAAGCATAAATCAAATCATTTATCGATTAGTTGCGAAGCAGGTGAAAGGATACCTGACGCGGTCATTAGGACGCAAGTAATTGACAACAACCGGGTAGGCTCAGGCGCGGTGCGATAATTATTATGATTACACTGCTGAACGAATAGTTGTTCATTAGGTCCGGTACGGGCAGAAAATCTTATCATGGTCATGTTTTCTGCGGTGATTGGGATTGCTCGCTAGCCGTAATCTGGATTGGTACCGGTATGGCCTTATCAGTGACCTGATTAGTTGCCGTGTATTGAGCGTGCATAGTGTAATTAGGGTGGGACGTGATTAACACACAACGAACGTGGGTGACGTGTAAGGAAAACTAGCTGGGATAGCGATAGCGTTGATCGAGTGTAGTAAATTCTGCTTCATCTACATTCAATTCTGATGGAAAAGAATCTCACCTTTAAAGCGATTGTTACACAAAGTAGCCCTTTTGACCATTTCAACCGCATCGTTAGCTATGGTAGTGGTTTTCTTTGGTCTAATGTTTGCAGGATGAAAGAGTGCACTTTCAATTTGAAATAGTACATTATGCTTAGTTTATGTTTCCCGTCCTTTGGCATTGTGCTTTCGGTATGACAGTAAGTGGCACTTACCCGTCTTGACAACGGCTGCAATTGTACGGAGGACATCAAACAAACCGGGTGCTATGTTTGGTACGTACCTCGTAGATATCTTCTTTTCACCTTTCGCTGTGGATTGGCCATCGGTGGAAGTGGTGTTGCTGAGTGGAGTCGTTGAAATCCACTTGGTCCTGTGTTGGTTGATTTTTCTTTTTACCTACACACCTGTGATAAAAGCCGAGATAGCTGGTGCGTCTTAGGTGTTGAGAAGTTTTTTGATATGTTGTCCGACGTACGGTAAGGCAAGGAGGATGCTGGCGTTTGAGATGGCGATCCATTTAAATTGACTTTTCACCGGTTTGGATCGTTTGCATTGTCCTGCGCTCACATGGAAGCCGGTTCGGGTGTCCTGTTGCAATGATTCGCTGACAAAATGGTCGGTGTTATTGTGCTGATAGTGGAGCAGAAGGTAAACAACGAGTTCGAAAGAACTTCTTGATGGACCTTTTGATGTTGGTACTTTTACGGCGGTAAATGTTCGTTTCAGTACAGCTTAAGTTATCATGAGAAGTTGGACATTGTCTGATAATGTTATTATCATAGCTAGACCAAGTGATTATCGCGTTAGATAACTTTTGATTTAATTTACTAGATAACGTTTAGATTTTTCAGTAGGCAGGTATAGCTAGTTATTGTAGTACGCACTATTCACTTTTGCACTACTGATTGTTTTTAATGTACGAATAAAACTTTTCTACTTGAAAATACTACTCAAGTTATCAAATATAATTCTTCAGGAGTTCACGCTTAAAAAGAGTTTGTTACAGTTTACTGAATAATTCACATGTGCTACCATGCATTACACTCCATTCAAACCAACGGAACTGGAAATCGAACCAAATCTAATAAAAACATCACCAATCGCTGCGACAAGTTGAATCATGCCGCACCAGGTGTAAACTATCCTCATCCGGCTCAAATCCGGCTGAAACAGGAGCAAGGTGTGCGCGTTCTTTGCCCACCGCTTACAACAATGATGGTGGTAATGGTGTGTTTGGAGGACTTTTAAAACGCGCAATGGAAAACAAACGGTGTTCGTTTGTGTTCCCGTGTGAGTGTGCAGTGTTCTGAACGAGCACTAAACGTCAAAGCGAAGCACGCTGAAGGGGCACACACCTTCCATTAACTGCAAAACGGGGTGTATGGAGTGTTCGTGACCGGAATGTATTCGTGACCATGGCAAAAAGTAAACTAGGAGTAAAATCTCCCCCACCGGCGTGTGTGTAAAATGAAAGCGAATGCTTCTTCAGACGATGTCGTATGTTCTGCACAAAGGAAGGTGATGGGAAACTTGTTTCAGTTCGCCGGTTGCCTGATGTTGCTTTGAAGAAGACGAAAGTTCTTAACTACGATGACGGTAAACAGTGAGTTTGTATTGTTGCAGCCAGCATTGTTTTCCCTACGATTGTTCACCCTTTAACACTCCTCGGGGTGTTAAAGGGAGAAGGAACGAACCTGCATTTCGCCAGCGGAGTGGTGCTTAATCGCACGATTTAGAGAATCGGTACACATCGTTAAGCTCATGAGAAAAGAAAATACACACACGTTTTGATACTTCTACCACAGACACCTGCACGCCGCATGCTGAAAAAGGTATTTATTGAAATGGATGCTTCAGCTGGGAAGGAAAACTTGACCCCATTGCATCCCATTACGGCAGTAAAATGATCGTTCATCAACTCCAATTAAATGTGCCTTTCAATAAAAAGGACCAACGGTCAAGTGAGAAAAGTTTGCACGAGCTGACATTTCATCGCATAGCGTTCCTCCGGACCGGGACTCCCTCCCCCGCTGGCCGGCGTTATCCTGACCTTAATTAAGTTTCGTCCTGCAGGCCGCCAACCCAGATTGTTGCCTCAAAGTAAGTCAACCCTTTCGATTCTCCGGGCGCCAGAAAAAGGACATCCATTATTGGAAACGACAAACTTTTGCGATTGAAATATGGCACCCCATTTAAGGGTTGCTGGATGATTCGAAAAGTTCGCTGCTTTCCGTGCTGCTTTCCGATCCAAAGAGGTAGTTTAATCGTTAGCTTATTTGGATGTTTTTTGTAATGTATTAGCAAAGGAATTTTCGGGGCTCGACACACAAGGCAAAACTTAAATCCTTCGAGCAAAGTGTGAAACCGAATTAGATTCCAAATGAAATTGACCGCAGCGCCGGAATCACACCCCGCCCTATTTGAACATTTAGTCTTGGTGGGTTTTATCATTAAGATGACTCATTAGTATTGCCTAGGTTTATCTCCTTCGATCCGAACCGCGATTGAGTATTAATTCTTTCGGTTGTATTTAAATCAAAATATATAGAAGATTTAATAATATGATATAGAAATATATTAATATGATATAGAAGAAATGGCAATTATTGCGTACTAGATAATGTGTAACACATTTCAATGTTTTATTATAGTTTTTCATGTATAATTTTTTCTTATATAATGTCGTTATAATCATCGTTAACGAGATTCTATGATTCTACAAAAACATAATACAAGGTTTGACAAATATGTATTTTTTATTACCTACACATTCTTCGTAAGAAAATAGACTTTGTTGGTCCCACAGAGTCTTGCCGTACTAGAGGATGTTGTTTGCACCCCTCGTCCTTTTGAAACCAGAACTAAATTGGCATTCCGGACAATCTTAATCCACTTCCACCCCTTATTCTCTCCTCTCCCTTCTCTGTTGCTGTTGGAATGTTTCCCCATTCGAACCACAATAACGACCAACTGAATCCGAAGTGTGAAAACTACGTCCTATACAAATAACAGAGGAACTCAATTCATTTGGAATGGGCTTTTGAAAAGTTACTCGCAAGAAGTGTGCACAACCTTAACTGCCTTCCAGCATTCTTCCTACCATGGCAACGAACCTTTTGCCCAAATGTCCATCTGCTTGCTAACCATGCGCTTCCGGATCTTATCAAACATCCAAATAAAACTCGATCATCAACAGTACAATCGCCATCATCATTACCATTTTTCACTCTACCTGAGGTCCTTGCTTCCCGTGGAAGGTATACGGGAACGGTTTCCGGTTTTTTGCTTTTGCTCTAATGCCCAAGCAACCTTGGCATTATCGTTTGTGACCCTTCTATTTTCCCTTCTTGTGGCGTTTGGGTGATGACGGAGTGGAGCAACCTGCGCCGCGGTCTCTGGAAGGAAAGGCTGAATTTTCAATACGTTTTCCAGTTCCTGCTCCGGCGATACGTGCCAATGGGCTCTAACAAACACAAGCATACATTTGCCCATACCGCATGATCGTGCGATTCTGAGCGAGTGTATGTGTTAATGGCTCCACATCAATGTTCATAAATTCGGCCGAACCATTTTCCGGCGATTTCCTCCCGTCCCATTCGGTCACGTTGGTAACGCGTTGAATGAATTTTGATCGTTTAGCAGGGTGTTCCTTTTTGACTTTTTTCACTTTTCTATGCACACCAACACAAACACAGGTACGCGTATGCATAGGTGCCCTAAAAAATGACTCCTTCCTCGTTGACTGTCTCTACCGCACCACACTGCCTTGGTGCCGAGCGCTTTGAAGACGTCGGTTTTTCCAATTGAAAACCTTCGTCGCTCACCCGGACCGAATTTTGAGCGAATCCCTACAGCCGCGTTGGTAACTTCATCATCCGGCTTTGAGCAATTCCTCAGTGGTTCGGCCATGGAAAAGGTGCGAAAGTCATAGCAAACGTTTGGGCATTTGTTTGATCGCTCGTAGGTGGAAAAGAGGAAAGGGAAAGTAAGGATAGCGTACGGGTACGGTTGCGACGCCCGCGAGGAAATGGAGGAAAAATTGAGATGAATATATGCGACGTGAGGTCCCGTTGCGTGGCGATCCTTTTTATTCTGGATGCGTGTCTGTGTATGTGAGCACCTCAGCAAACTCTAGTGATAACCAGCAGCGGATAAGAGTGGTTCATGTTTGTCTTTCTGCCGTTGTGTCGCGCGTGTGGGTTGGTTGGAAATGCAAGGTTTTTTGGGAATGGTTTTTTTTCTTCACTGAACTCCGCTCATCTCCCTCATCGCTCCCGCCGCTTGGAAGGAAAATAGACTCCACCCGGTAATAATCGGATCAATTTAGACAATGGCAGTCATTTACCTTCCGGTGTAAATGGACCAAGAGCGAGAGGAACCGGCAGGTAGGACACCCTGCCCAGGGCGATACCGAACGAAGCAAAGGTTCCGTTTTTTTTTGCTGTTGCATTTCTTTCACCCACGGTTAGCAATATGGGCGGCTTTTGTCGACTTGTACGCTTGGCTGAACCAGTTGATTTGTGTGAAACACGAGCGGCTTTCGGTAGTGGTAGATGAAGATGAAAAACGAACGTTCGCAGAGGAGCAGTGTTTGTGCCGCGGGTGGCGAAGGTGTTGCTGTTCGGGGCTCCCGGAACGTACGTCCGGTGCCGAAAGGGATGCGATGAAAGCAAGCACACATTTTCGGCTACCAACCCCGTGGGTGGGGTAAAGGAAAGGAAAACGTAGGGCTCAGAGCCATAGGGATAATGTTTGCGTAGGGAATGACACGTGCATTATCTCGGTTCTGCCTCGAAGCTAATGATTCAAAGGAAAGATTAATGCTGGCTTTCTTTCTTCGTAATGCTGCCACGTATACACGTACACATGTTATTTTCATTTGCTTTTATTGGAGTAGATAGATAAAAACGCACCGGTAATCTTTGCGGAAAGATATTACTCTTCGTGAAATTTACTTTACACAATAGAAGGAGGAACAAGTTTGAAAACTATTTATTTGGCAATTACAGCTTCACAAACTGCTCTGTAGAGGTTGATTTTAGTATATAGATCAATGTGAGCGGAGATTTTACGCAACAAGTTTTCTGATGGAAATGTTTCATCCGAAGACAATGCTGATATCATTTTTACAGTTAATACTGGTTTCATTTTTCACTATTAAGACGATGTTAACATGAGCATAATTTGTGCTTTGCTTAAAAACATGTTATTCTCTCCACTTTAAAAGCTTGTACAATAATTATGACCGACTTCATTATTTCGTTTTTCCTGAAATGCCTTTCCAGTGCTATATTGCTCTCTGTTGTCTAACCTTTTCAACACCTCTCAACACATTCAGAGGGTCATCAGTTCTTATTTCACACCCTGTCATACCCAGACACCTCATTGATCTAAGGTGCTCCAGATTGTTGCATCGCGTTGCGAAGAGCGATAGATAAAAAAAACAACCTATAGCTCTCTTTCGGGATACTCAGGTGCCGAGTGTGTCTCGAGTAGAGAATCGAGCTGTCCACGGGAATGAAACGACGGGCTGACATGGGTTCGATCGTGCACCTGCAGGGGCAACCGACGGCCGTTGCCAGCCGGATGGACACGGTTGCGGGAAAAGGGTGCGAGAAAGGCTAGTTGACATTGGACAGGTGTCAAGCTGTACATACCGAAACAAACCAATTACCTTACCGGTGTGTTTGGAGCGGGGTTGTGTGAAACCCTGGCTCGACACCTTCCTGGTCGCGCCCGGTTGCGCACGTGGGAGTTGACCGGTGTTTGATGACGACGGGTAACACGATCCTAGGTAGCCCTTAGGAACACAGGCCGGAAACAAAAGGCTTTTTGATGTTGGTGCTGTTTGTCTGCTCTGTTCTTTGTGATTATTTTCTGGCAGAAGAAACCATGGTCGGAATTCAACCCAAAAAAAAAAAATGCTTTAGTGAACAGCAGTGAGTAACAAAACTGAACTTTAAACAGCTTAGAAAAGCTTTAGTGAAGGAAATTTCTGTCGCATAAGGTGCTTATAAAATGAAATTCTAAACTTTAGTTGAGATTTATTATGATAATCAATTGTGCTCCGTGAACGTGAATTTTCTTTCATGCCGCGACATTATTCAACTTAAGATTAACGAGTTTTGGCGTTCCCTCCAAGCTCTAGCGAGAACTCTTCTATTTGAATGAAATTAAACAAGACTTGAAAGTCAGTAGTTGTCTTTCTCTGTAGAAGACATCGTCATTTTAATACCAAAATTAAAGGATCATTTTACACCGAACGCTCAATCGCATCGTATTTTGTCAATTTATCATCGAATAACGAATTATTGAGCAATCCTTTTTTCTGAGCAGCGCCATCATTATTCACTTTATCCCTAGCGCACGATTTTGTGTTTATCTTATTGTAAAGTATGAAAAACCTACCGCTCAAATGCTTCGCTCTACATCAATCTTCTTCAATGGGTTGATACGCTCCCTATCCACGCCTCCTTTAATAGTGATGGATGGACGAAACTTGCCAAACTTTGACGCGGTTTGAAATTCGCTGTGCCAGCTCAGCTATTAGCGGATTGGTAAGATGGGCTGATGTTAAAGTTTCCCGGTAGCGTGGCTGAATTTACATCTTATCCGTTTTTGGATTTCCTAGCAGCGCAAAGTTCGCAGCGCTATTGAAACCGATCAAAACTTTCTTCAACCATCGTTTCCAGACGGAGTGCTACGATGCTAAGTCGAAGGTGTATTATACGTTTGAAATCTTCATCTCACTGTAACACATCATCAACGAGTAAAACGGATGGAGAGGTTTCGCCTGAATCGGGTTTGTGGCATAAGCGAACCATTTCACAAATCAAATACAGCCCTACAGCGGAAGGAAATCGATCCAAGGCAAAGGTAGCGACAGGCAATAGTTTCAACATTCAAACGTATCGTTTGTAATGTGAATCGATTCCGTCACATTTCAGTGCTCACGTGCATGCAAATCCTCGGAATGTTTCCGCCATTCGGTGAAGGGTGCTGAAGTAGGAGAAGAGCGCTCGATTGGGTGGCCGTGATGGAACGTTTATAGGAAAGTGTTTCACGGCCACGTGTTCAGGAAGGGCGAACAATTCTGTTGTAAGTGAAACACATTTTGGAAACGCTCCTAGCAACGAAACATGACTCCATATCGTAATATTCAGCGTCTCCAAATTTACTGTATCGATTGCAGTATCGTCCAGACGTTCGATCGATGCTTCTAAATAAGCAAACGGATAACTTTAAGAATTTCATCTTTGAAATATGCCACTGGCATCCAATGGGAAGTAAAATGAATTAAACTCTTGTTTTTTCCTCAAACGGATCGTTCTAGTTGTATCAAATGCATGTAATATTACATGAATATCCTCTCTTCATTAGTTTCTTAGCAATGGTTCAAACAAATTTCAACAATTTCAAACCAACCGAGGAAAGAAGAACATCGTTTTTGCCTGAGTGGGTTACGCTTCAAACAAACAAATTATGTGTGAATCCGCATAATTATTATCTCATTTTACTAAACTCGCACGGAAATCCTTTCCGCAGGACGTCCTTTCAGTACCGCCGGTTAAAGGGAAAGTTTTACATCCTTCCCTCCCCATCGCGTCTGTATCGTTATTCATCGAGTGTCTGTTGAAAGTGGCAGCACTTTCCAACAACACCCACCGGAATCGGATCCACCCACCGTTTACCATGCGGTCGATTGGAGAAGCTACCTTGGGGTGGTATGTGTAACTTTCGTTGGAAGCTAAGCTAGATGCGCGGGTGCTGATGCTTTCAGCAGAAATACGCACAAATGCGAACGACAGAGGTTTTCCTATCAATCTCGGTGAAGCGGACCAATTGACGAGGAATGTTAGGATGTTTTGTGTGTGTGTTGAGGGAAGGTTTCTGAAGCACATAAGTGATGTTCAGGCTTGAAAATAAGCGGATTTGAAGGCTGTTGAGTTTAATATCAAAACTAAGTGGAAAAAATTATCGGTCGATTGTTTGGTGTTCCTTATGAAATCCTACAAAACCTGCATAGGATAAAAATTTTTAGTATACGTAGAATCAGAAAAGCTTAGAATCAAAAGAGAATGGCGCAGAGGTTCTAAAGAAAGTCCAACATAATAATATTTTAATAACGTTATAAACATAAAATACATAGTTTAAAAACCATACACGGAATGATCTTTTCTCTTTGAAAACATCGTATTTTGGTGTTTATTTGTTGTAATGAGATACATAACATTATGAAAGTATTGATGAAAACGTATATACTTAGTTATTTTATTATTATTTGGCACTACATTGATCAATCATCATTAAACTTTAAATAAAAACTAATAAAAACTCGTTACTGATTTTTTCAATTTTATTATTTTACATAAAGTTTTTGATTCTATCATCACAACTATGATCAAATTAAAGGTTTACAACTCTCCAGCCAGTAAAACTAAACTATATTTCGCATATTTTGTCGAAACTTTCACGACGGAGATTTTCTTACTCACTACTCTTCACGAACGACATCAATCGATGCTGAGGGATTCATTGATTGCCACTCTGTAAATAGTTTCGCTCCATTTACCTTTCTCCCACGGGCAAAGTTTGGCTTACAGTTGCATCATCCAGGACGAATACGACCAACGACAGTCGACAAACTGATGGCTGATGCTGCGACAAAGTGAAACATCGCTTGGTCGGAGCATTGTGACACAATTTCTCACTCTGGGCATGCCAAACAAACTAAACATCCCCATTGGGCCTTCTCGATCGACATGTGCGAAGGTTTTCTGGTTTGGATTTTCTCCGGGGGCTCGTCGTCCATCAGAGTGACTTAAGGAACGTAGACGAACAGACTCAAGCTGACAAAAGGCTATAAGTTTGTGCCAGCCTAAGTCGCCATGAAATACACGCACGTCCGTCGGATCGGTGGATGGGTTGGACGAGTGGAGCGAAAATTGTGCAAAGATCATCATCGGGACTTTCGCTGTAGTTTGCCGCAGCAAAACCCACTCAAATCAAGTTCGGAAGCCTCAGTGAGCCATGAAAAACAAGCGAAAGCCCCAACTGATTCCCGCCCGATAAGTGGGGCGAAAGTTGGAAAGTTTGGAAATCTTTTGACTCGCCGCACAAACTGGCTTAGTGGATGGATTGGTGGGCAAGCCCATTCTCCTGAGGATCCATGTTTGGGAGAGCAATCGTTGGCCCATATGGATCCCACCGTTTTATTTTTTTTTGTTACGAAAACTCGTGCTAGAGCAGATGCCTACGGCAAGGCTGTGCTTAAATATTGATTGTTTACCTTTCCCTTAAGGGTAACAACGCAGAAAGTATCGTCCCCGTCCGTTAAAGTCGCGTCGTAGTGGATACCGGCAGATTGAAAGTAGCAGACTGGAATACCGAAAGGCCTTACGCGAGCCGACGGAAAGGCAAGTAAAAGTTTTCCAACCGCTCGAACGAGATACAACTCGCTGATAAACCGCTTGGGATAAGTAGTTCGTGATGGGATACAAAAAGGTGCGACAATCTTTAACTTTTACCCATTTACTCTTTCACTACCGTTACTGCACGGTCGCGTATAGTCGCGTGAAATGTCGTCCAGGCTATTAGTGACTCGTTAAACAGGGACAGGCAGCGTGTCGGTTTTGGGAAATGAGTTAGCGACCAATAATTTTCTATCCACGGTAGATTTGGTATAATCAGACACATGGTTGGAGGTTGCAGAGGTGTATGATGCGGTTGTTTGTGTCCTTTTAATGATCCTAGGCCTTCTTTCACAACTTGTGCAGAAATAAACAAATTTAGAGGAGGAATTGGTGGTGTACACGAGAAAAATCAAGAGAATTTTTTAGATTGGAGAGAAAATAGCGTTTTTTTAGTTTTCTCAGTTCCGAATGCTTTAATATTTTCTTTTAATATTTTATCATTAATATCAATTCGAAGTAAACGTTATTTCTAAAATAACCCAATTTGATACATCATTTTTTTAAATTGAATTGCTGTTTGCATGATAAGATTTTTTTCTAAATCTCACTAAATTAGATCGCAATGTTGAATTGCAAACCACCTTAGAAGCCATATGTATAAAATCATTCCAAATATTACCACCACACATGAGCAAGCATAAAGATGCCCAAGTGCCAGGATTGATTTGATATTGATGCATTACGCAAAGCCAGGCATTTTTACCTGATCCTAATGGACCCGGCACAAAAGCTGATCGATTTCTTCAGGCTTTTCTCGTAGTTCTCATCGGAAAGCGAAATCGTAACGCCCGTTGTCCAGTATCGAAAAGGCACAAAATTGATGGGCAGCTTGGGGGCGATGGAATTGGTCAGCCGGGAAGAATAAATCATACTCACCCATCATTTCTTGCACGTGTTCCGGTGGAAGAAAGCGCAAGGAAGAACACATATCGAACAACGTTGTACATGTTGCAATACAAAATAGCAGATGTAAGATTGATGGTTTTATTCTGTGCATTAAATAGTGCACATATCAGCATGGACCATCAGCGTTGCGGTAGGATTTGTTTTTATACATCAGAGAGATTTATAACTGCGAATACCATTGCTGCGTCGTATGCTGGTGGGAAATTGAGCATAGATAATCTTTATTTTTGTGGGTGTTTTGTGCGTCTGTTTGATTGCTTTTACGATGAATAGTATCGTCACTCGTGCGCTAAATCACTACATCAAAATATTCTTTGGGCAATTGCGTTTTTATGCCTCACGTTCATGAAAACACGATCGAAGAATTGACTTCATTCGGCTTGAATAAAAAAAAAGTTTTGGCTAGTTACAAAAGTTGTAAGCAAAACTATTTTCACACAAATTTTAATGATTATTTTATGTTCTTATTTCTTTTCAGGTAAGATCATCTAATTGTCTTCGTCAAAATTGAACCACACAATGAGAAACGGATCTCCAAACATAAGATTATTAGGTATTACAACAACTAGAACATTCGTAGCCCTATTTTATGCACTCGCTCGAGCTAGCAAACAAGCAAGTGTTTTTTTTTTGACTCGTGATGACTTCTCTCACCTCGGCTACATTGTCCATAGCCAGTTCGGCATCACTTTGCGTCCAATTGGTTTCCTATGTGTATGCCTATTCGATGTTGACCATTGCATTCAGCACCAGGAATATCATTTTCACCAGCCCATTTTGGGCACGAAGCCATTCCCTCGCATAAGCACAAACAGGCTGCAAGGGGTGAGGCAATAAACATGCCACGGCTAACTTACCACCGAAAGCTGACCGTCGAGCCGTGCCAGCCCGACCGGAGTCGGCTGATCATGTCCGGGTGTCCCATTACCGTCAACCAGCAGGCAAACTTAAGACGGTAATGTACGGTGAATGGAGCGCAGGAAGACTCCCACACGGTAGAGTGGGAAACTCCATTCTTATGTCGTGATTCGAAATGACCGCATCGCATCTACATTGTGTCTTTTCGGTGCGTCGTCCGTACGGGAGGGTTTATGCCATGGGTACGTGCGAAACTTACTTCGGCGTTGTGGGCGGTGGACAGTTTTTGAGCTTTGCTTCGCCCGCCCTTGCATGATACCCGAGGTTGTCCTTCCCAAACCCGAGTACCGAATGCATCGACCGGAACAGGCTGATAAAGAGAGAATTAGGACCGAAAAGCTTTTTCGGCCTCTCTGCCGTCTTCCCGCCTTGGGGTATAATGCCGCTGGTCAACGGGTCGTGGGAGGGGCGGGGGAGAAAAAAACTTCAACCCTCCGGCACCGGATGGTAGCTTGCTTTTCTGCCCGATACGGGAAGTTGTGAAAATAATGTATGGCTGCAATTTATCACAAATTCACACCCATTTGTCACCAACCGTCCAAGTGACCCGTTGGGTGGATGGTGTGGCGCTGTGTGATGTGTGGAGCTGGTGGAGAAGATGTAATTACTGCTGCTCCCGGCTAAATCAGGCTGAACTCTGAGGAACATAAACTGTTGTACACTGCCGAAGGTTGAATTGCATAGAAAAAAAAAGAAACCAAGCTAAATTACAACAGAAATTAACGCCTGAGTTTGGGAGGCAGTTGGTGATAACATGCCTTAGCCGATTGATGTTATATTGTATGTTTATCAACCGACAGTGGTTTTATGGTTTTCGTTCATATATTAGTGAAATGAACCCTAATTTGTATTTATAAGTCCAGAGCTCCAGAACATGTGACGTTTTATTGGTTAATACATATACACTTAAGTTTATATTAACTTCTATTCTATGCATTTATTTATTTACGGAAGTTACAAACTAGCTGTTTGCATTTTTGCTAGTATTTTGAGAAAAAATATTGTTAGAATGTAAATAAATAAAGAATTACAGACAATTTATAATTACTTGTACAATTACCACTTTTTACAGTTTTTGTTCAATTCCTTGGTTAGATTTAATTATATTACCTTATGCACTTGCGTCTAACACAAATCCTACCTTAGAGACGTCATACTATATTTTCATTCAATACGACAAAACTTGCTACGTCAAAACTTGGTCATAATGTCTTGGTGTAATGTCTTATAATAAAACTGAGGTTTGTTGTTTTATAAAACTAATTAAAACATTTTTGACATCTAGTTCCTGGATGTGCCACTTTTTCCGATCTGCTTATGGCTGGCGATGAAATGGAACCTTCGATGTCGCCCCCACCACTTCGTATGCAATCGAATATACCGCATCCATATTTGCGTTCAATACAATCCAACGTGCAGCCGAAACGAAATTGATGCCATTTGACTTGCCACCGGTTGTCTAGAGCCCACCGCTCCGAGGCACGTCCGTGTGCTTTGATTTCGTAGCAGAAAACATGAGCATCACGCATTGGGCGCCCTTCAAACAACCTGCACGTACTGACCACAAATCTCGCGAAAGCGAACGAGCGTGCTCATCGTCATGGCCATTTCGTTCACCGCCGCTTCGCCAGTGCAGCCGTTAATGTCCTCATCCAGGCGCTGACTGATGGAGACGCATGGTGGTGCATAAATCTGTGCAGATGACATTTGTCCGCGCGTTCGCTGTTTTTATCACGAACGTAGCATCAAATCCGTTCGGCTCGTATTATTGACTCTTTTACGACTCTAATGGGAGGGGGAGGGGGGGAGTTGATCCTACTCAACTCAACATGCGTCCCCCTTCCCGGTGGCACAATGGTTTCAGTTTTCTCGAGCTTTCGAGCTCGTCAGCACCAGCACAAGGAAAAATCATGCTACCACAACTCGACCGGCCACCCCTTCGGGTGGTTGGACGGCGCTGTGTGCGT
>JXXB01005476.1:0-11205 GCA_000956275.1 Anopheles koliensis
AACATGCGAATTTTGTTCTAAGCTAACAGAGGATTATACCCCCCAGAGGATTAACAACCCCTTTAGCGTTCGAACATGGCGTATGAACATGGCAAGTTCGATTTTAGCACAAGGCTAACGCAATGATTTACTACTGAATACTTTCTATCAATAAAAAATAGATTTCATTCAATATAATAAAAATTATTAGAATGAAGAATATTCGAGAATCACCACTAACTACAGCACCAGAAATCGATATCGACTACGTAAATTTAACATACATCCACTTGTGCCTAATGACGGTTCTAATAATGACTGACAAACTTCTTTGATGACTGACAAACTTCTTTGACATTTCATGAAGATCAAATAACATCGAAGAAACATTGAAAAAAACTCCTCTTATTATTTGAAATGCAGGGTTTAGACCGACGTTTACAGCAGATATAAAGTAGACTAGTTTAAACATGGTTATTGACATTCCACTAAACTCTTTGAACATTTCAATCGTGCTCTGTGTACAATCAGGATTTTGAATTCAGTATACACGCATCGTAGCTCTCTATTGACAGGTTTATTGCCCAAGGCATTCGTCATAAGTGAGGCTGCGGCAACCGACTGCGCTCAAAATTTGCCGAAGTGCAATAACATTTTCATAATCTACGTTTAGCCGAACCATGATAATGTCAACATGTGGACACATATATTTTCCCCTTTCGAACGCATTTGCCATCCTTCCTAAGCGAGCGTCAAGTTGAGCGTGGAGTACGTGTTTTAATAGAGCATGGATAAAGTAATTAAATTCACAATCGAAACTTTGCTGTATTACTATACTATTTTAATTGAGCTGCAATCATTGCATTATTTAATGTTTACACATTAAAGAAAATATAAATTAAACAACTTTCAGGCTTTATTCATACCTATCACTAACACAAGAAGTATTGCTAGTATTGCAGTATTTCAAAATATTTTTATTTCTAAACAAATTTTTACTTGCCGCATTATGATCGCATATAAATTTTAATGCATGTCAAACTCTCTTTCGCCGAGATTACTGAAAAGCCAATTTTACACATTATTAAGCAGGAAATATCCGTTGGATCGCATTCCACTGCAGCAGCAGCTTTGCATTCGGCTCTTGAATTGATACGACCAATGCAAAATTTGGCAATAAATCATAAAAGAACTCCTCAGTACACACATTACATGCTTGGTCAAACGGACGATTTGTAGTGCGCACCACGAAGAAAATATAATAAATCAAAAAATTTGGTACAACTTTAGCTCGGGCAGATGGTACAAAAATGTGCTGCTTGAGGGACAAAATTGAACATTGGTTGAACATAGAGCTAGAAGGTTGGCTATCATCGCTATTGTGAAAAATATTTTCCACTACATAACACATAAACATAGACCGATTGTCTGAATGGATGATTCCATACTTTTCTTAGTCATATTCAAACAAAATAAACAAGAGTGAATGCCATATTTCTAGAAGGGTAAAATAATTTAAAACATAATTAATACCAGTATGTATAAATGATAAAGTTTGAAGTGCGATCTAAAACAGATTGCATACTTTAAATTGGGTTTGACCCGGAAAGCACAATAAAATTTATTACGGAATGAACGTCACCTTTTAAGTTAAGAGCACGTAAAAACTAGAAGACTATAAAATAAGATATGAAATGTTTTATATCTTTTCATTTGAAAATTTATAAAACAGTGATTATTCTTCCACTATGATTGATTTTGTAACAAAAGGGTGACGGAGCATAACCTTAACGCTGTTTGCATTTACGACGCATTTTTTTGTCGCTTAATAATACTGTAAAGCACAGTATGAAAATAAGGGCGCCTAATGAAGAGTAAACACCAGCCTTTTTAACATCGTGTTTAATTTTGTTTTCCGCTTTAATATTCATGAGTGCAATTGTGTGCAAAAAAGATACGGCAAAATTAATCAAGACATAAACAATACAAAAAATCATCTCAAACAAACCCTTAACTCGATGCGTTTAGTTATTTTTTACGAGCTTGCCTAGAATAAAACAATGTAAGCTTAATTAAAAGAACCCGGAAGGGACACAATGTTTCAAGTAAGCAAAGAGGAAGTGTTTTTTTTTAATTTTACATGATCATTTTAAGCGTCTGTTGAAGGTTGTAGAATAGAAAAAATCAAACATTTTAACATAAACCTCTGAATTCTTGATTACAAATGATCAATCAATTGAACTTTGAACCTCACAACTTGTGCTCAAAAGATTTCATCGCAAAAAATTAATGGTATAAACATACAAATATTACAATGATGACACAAGGAGCAGCTAATTCTTTTATTTCAACTTTTCATGTAACTACCCAACGGTAATGGTACTCTGTTGGTTAAACCTGATCTGCAGAACTGTTATTTCTTCATCAGCAGCTACTAATAAGATACAGCAGTTAACTTCGTACAAAATAAAATCCAAGAAGAACATCCAGATCAATATCCATGAATGAAAAACAGCCCCATATGCCTCTTCTAGTTGATTTGCTTGTTAAAAAAACTCTATTTTATCTCTATTCTGCATTTTTACAGACCCTTATCGAACATACACACACAGGCCTTATCGACCGTACCCTTATTGAATGAAATTGAAATATTACAAAATAACACCGCCAATCGAAACAAAGTAATATTAAAATCGAATCGAAGAGTTAAACGTTTTCTTTTTTAAGTTTGGAAATAAAACCTGACTAATAGTGAACGAGTTTGGTAAAACTAAAACATAGATTTGAAATATAAACGAGTCCACGGTAGAACTAACTGATCAAATATATATTAATTCAGTAAACTTTCGTTCATGGTGGGATCGCACTTTACATTAATTGTTCCTCCTTAAGAATAGTATTAGCCTCCCACCTGCATAAAAAAAAAAAACAAATCATTCATGTTATTTTCGCCGATATATTTTTATCTCGCGTATTTTCAACAGAGTGAACAAGGGAATACCGTTCCAGAGCATACGTGGACGGTAATGACAGCATCAAGGGCGACTTTACCTGGAAAACGAGCAACCTTTAACGACGCATCATCAAATGTCGAGTTGTATCCTTCGCTTAGATACACCTATACCCTACCCCTGAGCTCCTTCGTTTTTCTACCCATGCAGCCCAACCGACCAAAAAGGATGATATTACATAGCAAAAGCTTTGCATTTGTGTGTTTTTGCGTCGCACGGCTGTAAGAACCACTAGTTTTCTGATTCCTTTTTGTGATTGTGAAAATAAACTGTCACAAGGATCAGAGCGCTGCGCCTCGTACTGATATCCTTATCTTTTGGGAAGGCGCGATTTCGAAACGAACCGTAATCCGATATTCGCACACAAATCGCCCCGAAACGGTACTTATGCTGTTAACGTTCTTGTTAAGGAAAGCTCATGCTAACCGACCAAACAGGAGCCAAAGGAGCGTTTACATTTCGGAGATATGATGAAAATAAGTTACCGCTGTAATGGTACCGCCGCCCGGCAGCCTAATGGTAGAGAGCCAAAAAATGTTTACATAAAGTACGCTTTCATAACATACTTTCCACCGAGAAGTGTCGTTCGGAGGTGTTTACAACACCCCGAATCGTATGTACTGCATGAAACCTTAATGCCACGGCTTTACAAGCGTTTTATGACCGCGCGCACGTTGTATTCGCGACGATTTGTCCGTCGGGATTCATCGCAATTTCACAGGTGCATGTTGAGCGATATAAATTATTAACGCTTAAGTGGAAGGTTATTTCATTGTCGTGCAAATTACCGAGACAAATTAAAAGCAACGATTTTACCAGTACTGTGTAGCGAAACTGTAGTCATTGAATTTACTGTTTTTTTCTGTAGAAGAAAATTTAAAATCAAATAAAAATTTACAAAAACAAACTATCTAATTGAAAATCCTTAGAATCTATGCTGCCAAAATCCAAAGAGATAGTACCAAACCCGAGTTGCGTGAAAGAATAAATTATAATTATTAATTTCTTCGTGGTTGCTATGCAACAACATTACATCGTGCTAATGCCACCTAAACTCGCTAGTCTGCGTGTATGCATAGTAGAAGGTATCGAGGAACTTTTCAACCGCAGCGGAATACCTCGTTAGCACCAATGCATTCAGTCGTGAATTTGACTATGCGCCAGAAATGTAAATAATAATACCGTTGTCAGTTTTCGCATGAGAGCAAAGTCGTTTTCATTTGGTTCCAACACTCGAAAGCTTGTTGGGTCGCTTGTACTAATCCTCAACGTAGTTAATTAAAATGTTCGTAACTGGCAGCAATGATTTTTACACTACGGTTGCAACCCTTGTATGATGGCAAACACAGGGCTCTCCTTGCTTTGGCAATCCCACAAAAAAAAAAAACATCATGCTTCTCCTCTAAATCAATGTAAATATTTTTGCCGTGCTGCTGTCAATCATTCTCTTCCAGTAAACTGGCGTGCTGGAAGCAGCTTAAACAAAAGCAGGAGTTACAGACCACGCCTATAAAACATCGCCAATGACCAACGCACCCCTAGACATGTTTACCCATTCATGATCTATCCCATCTGAAGCGCGCAAGCAAATACCGTACTTGATTACTGTTTATCGGCCATGTTTACATTCCTGTCGGGAGAGGAAAACGGCGGTAGCAACGAAATCGTTAAAGCGATACCGATAATAGAGACGCGATGAGACGTGAGGGTGGAGATTTGGCGGATTGTGGTAGATAGAGCCAACTAGGTTTTGTGTTTCAGGTATGAATAATATGCTACAGATAATGTATGGGAGGCGTAGAATGCTGTGCCGGAGATAACATCACCACGCTTGCAATGGGCTGTAAAATATAAGTGCCCCTTTTTATACAAATATTGGGGTTTGAGAATGGTGTAATAATTCCTTCTTGAGTGTGGTTTAACACAGCTTAAAACATGGTTAGAAGTTGTTTTGTTTCGTTCGATAACCGTTCGGTAGTTTTCATAATTTTAGAAAAAATCTTCATCATCCCTATTAAAATCCTTTAGGCCACCGTACATCCTTTATAACAGAGATTTTATTTAAAAAAAACCTAGGGGAAGCTTAATGTACCGATTACAAGCCACAGTGTGGAGATAAAACCGTGGTTATTAAACAGATACGCAATCCCTTGAGCAAGGGTAGATTGTTATCATACTACTTCGCCCAAAATTATTCACGATCTGCTGATAAATGAAGGATGGAAGAATCGAAATTGCACCCACATGCATGACACTCTTGCGATGTCTGGACTATCGGAAAACACAAGTGATATTCTCATACATGCTGGACACCATTATTTTCCAAACGCTTCGTTCAACATTCGGCGGCACGATTTGCAACGACGTGGAAAAATCCTCTTACTGTGAAACGCCTGGATGGCAAAACATTACAACGCAACCATTCGTCTCCATGAGTCTTGTCTAGTGCGTTCTGAAATCCTGGACTGACAGCGGACAGCGGAGTGAGAATTTGCTCGAACATGGTTGACGGTCATCAAACCGAATTGTTGGACTAGAGGAAGTAAATACGCATGATTGAAAAAAAGAACATGATGAATGATGTCGACAGAGTTGGATAGGTGTGAGCTTACCACAGGGAACTGTAAGCATGGCGTCCTAACGACGTGTTGGGTAATATCATCGACGACTAATGGACATTCAGTTAGAAATGGCCACCTTGTATCTAAGGCTGATGGACTAATGCGCATTGTTAGTAAACTGTTCAAATGGTAGTTACTAGGAGCCTTCAATGAGTTCAAGGATAATTTTAAACATAACAAAAAGAAAAGGTGCATGAATGCATTAGATTGATGTAACAATATGAATAGAAATCGCAATCAACTATAGACTTTATTTTTATCAGTTTTCTAATCTGCACATCAGTAAGACTTTCCAGAATAGACTTTCCAGTTCTATGTGAATATGTGAGGTAGCGTTTCCCAACAAAGCGTATTTGCAGAACTGAACACAGGAGCGTTTCCGTTCCAAAGCTTCAGGTTAAACGGTCATGTTGAAACGACTATATGATGTGATGGGTGCTGTAAGTGTAATATTATCGGACATGGGTCATTCAACCGCAACCAGGACGTGGATATGCACACCCTTGAATAGTGTGGCGCTCACGTGCATTGAACACAGGGTATGTATGTGCCATTCCGTGGCCATCTGTCGTAACTATAAATTAAAGCATTTATATCCCATCGACGAAACGAGCATGAACGGAATTTATTGCCTGCCTTTTCCTCGATTTCATTCGAGCACCGTGTGGGAAGCTGCCACTTTGTGATGGCATGGTTATGAGGTTGAGAAATATAAAACTAATTTTCTTTTTGAGTAGAAAATATCATCTAACTATCGATGGCATGTGTGAAATATTGAAGCTAAATGAAGTGTAAGACATCATTTAAAAAAAGAACGTAAGATAACTTATGAACGATCAAAAAAAGAACGTAAAATATCGAACGACTGCAATGAGTTTTAATTAAAGATTAACACATTTTTCAAAATTGGGATGTAGGATCACAGCGAGGAATAAACCGGTGTACATATTGTGAAACATACATATTAATCTCTATTAAACAAAATAAAATACGTAGCCAATATTATTCCAGTAATAACTGATTGAAGAAAAATATTCGTAGTCATTCAAACATTTCATATTAAATTCTGGATTTTAATTCAAATATTGTTGAAATATTGTTGAGAGACTTTTTTCTAGGCTCCAATTCACGAGTGGAAAATGTATAAAATAGTTACAGTTAAAACAAATAAAATTTAAAAGTCGTTACAAGTCATCTCAGAACTGATGCATAACATACAATAGAAGTTCTATTTTAAACTTCAGTTTAATATCACGTATAAAGCTAATTTAATATTTAAAAAATATATTTAGCTACACAATGTTTCATAGATTCTTACAATGCATGCTACCGGGAACGTGGCATGGTTGAAGAAAAACCTGAATGTAATCCTACCGTATTATCAACGCTGTTCTACCATTTTCTCCGTTAGCGATCATAGCACTCCCTGCGGTGTGCCGTATTTCTATTTACTAAAGGGAAGGGAAGGTTAACATTAAAATTGGCTACACGCTCCTTACTAACCCAGCAGCAAAAAAAGGGTCGGCAGAACACGTGGTGGTTTTCTCTGGATCGATGCAACTATTACATTGCACTACCCACCCTATGTGCAATCGCTCTTACATCAGTGACCCTTCAAGGATAGGCCGAGAAAATTGGTAATGAGTTTTGCAGAACGGCATATAAAAAATGTGACCACCGCCCCCGGTTATAATCATGCGGAGGTAGAGCCCTATCCTGGAATAGGATAAAATTTAATTTCTTGATCAATTTCAACAACTGAATTAACATCGGAAATTAAAAACGACAATCTTGGGAAGACATAAACCGAGCGATTTGATAGGATCGGGGAAACAGGACGAAAAACCGAAGTTTGATTTGTTTTTTTTTAGATTTTCATTTATGTTCAATTGAGGTATTTTAAAATATAAAAATATAAAACTTAACAAATTGAACAGACATTTCATGTGCAAAAATATTCTAGTCTTCCATCATCCAGACGCACTCAAATAAAATACTCAACACTTTGCATATTGTATTTGATAATCCTGCTTATGCGGTTTGCGTACGCCAAACAGCCCGACCGCGTTCGTTTGCCCGGACCATTTGCATTTCATAAACGGTAACCTAACCTTCTCGGTTAGACGAGACGGTTGGCGTTTTCTTTACCGATTCACCCGAACCCAATAGCGTGTGTTTGCCATTAAGCTCATCTGGTAAATTGAAGTACGGTCGAGGGAGTTGAAATATGCTGCAATATATTATCGCTCGCACCATGTACTATTTAAATTAAAGAATTTTTCATCTAGACCAGCGGGCATTGGTTGTAAAGGGGAAAACTGAAAATACAAGAATGGCTGGAGGGTTTTACTGAAAACGGCACGAGTGTCCTTTTCCATGCATAACCAGAACTTAATCACTTCATCACTGCTTCGAAACTCTTACATTGTGTTTCTTACGCGATCTAAAAACTCGACAATTTAAGTCCAACTTATGGATTACAAACTTGTTTGAAAGGTTCACAAACGATTTGAAACCAGTGCCGAATATAAAGAGCAATTTGAACTGAAAATGAGATGAAAATGACACCAAACGGGTAACAATACGAGGTGTATTTGACCGGTCTGAAACACTGTTTGTATGATCCTTACAATTTCGAAGTGGCTTTTCCAACCTATGACGGTACAACCAACCGATATACATATTGCAAAATGAAGTCATCTTGAGTCAGACTACCTGAGTAGCACATGGTGGAGATGGAACAATGAGTAACTAAATTTCCCCACAATTTGGAGGGTGTCTAGTGGTGTCAAAACCTGCAGTTTAAATTGTCCTCCACTAGATTTCGACGCTTTGGGGTGGGGTTTGATCCGGTCCTGCTCATGGGTCGACCGACGAGATTTTACAGACGAGCACCTTCACGTTGCCGCAGGAGCAATTATTTCTCTGCCCTAGCATACCAACCCTCGCACGGGATCCATTCCCGGTGTGAGGTGGAAAACGCAAATTCGATACGGCAGCATCCGATGCGTCGTCAGAAGCGGACCCTAAAATAACAATCAGCGTCATTACGACACCCTTCTGCGAAAATCCGAACCATAGCTCGGATGCAATAACGTTGTGGGGTGACCCGTATGAGCCTTCCGACCCAAACTTTTCGTGCGTTGTGGAAAACCAGTGAGAATACACTTGAACCACACCATTTCTGTACCGCTGATTGTCGTCTATATATATATATATATATGTTTCACATTGTACATGGAAGAAAAACTGAGTCAAATTATTATATCTTCCTTTCGCTGTACACATTTTAATGCTTTTTTCGCATAATATAAAGAGGAACTTGGAGGAAAATGAATGTATTTGGGGAAAAACGATCATATCTTCAGTCAACAAATGCGCTGGGATGTCAGCACATGCGTTTTTTAAATAAGGAATGAAAATTACTGGCACATTGAGGCAACAGAATTGCTGAATCATCTCGCCTTCGTTCCAGTATCCAAAAATTTAACAACCTCTCTCGACACCCACCGAACTGCTGGCTCAGTAAATGGTGGAAGTAATTCCAAGCATTTCACATATTTGAGCGAGCTTTCCTTCAACGGGTCCGGGACATACGTGGTTTCACACCGCGAAGATTTTTCGAAGGAAATAACAGCGACATATTCAATCGCATACACGTACCGTACACGTACAGCTGCGATTCTCTATTAAATTAATAAATTCCTGCTTGACAAATTCTTCAAATTTTCACTGATTGAGAATAAATTGCGTTGTCGGCCTTGCCGGGAAAACATAGTTGATTGGTGTAAGTACTACCACTCGGAAGGGCGATGGGGCCATTGAGTAATATGCTACGTAAGAGAGCACAATTTCGGTTAATATACATGCGTGGGTGGTTGCCTTGATAATCTGGCACAAGCAATGGGAGCGAGCCAAATAATTCGCCGACTTTGGCTAACACGACGCGTGCACCGGAAGCAACAGAGGGATTGAAGAAATCATCATTGTCCTGAGATTTCAATTTGGAGCATGCTACGATAAGCACGGAATGAAATTTCGCGTCTAATGCCACCGGGATGTAAAAATTATTTCGATATCACCAGACGCGCGACAAGGAGACGAAAATTGTGATGATTTCATTTACGATTAATGTGGTTAGTTGAGCACACGGATGTACAGTTCAGGTGCAAAAGTAAACTGCTTCCAAATATAAACAAGTAAGGAATTTCAGCAGTGATTCATCACATCATGAATGTTAAGCGTATTTAGAGTAAAAGAACATGAAGCGTAAAATCGCTTTGAATATTTAATTAATATTTACCGGCACTACCAAACCATTAACAGTAAAAATTAGGAAAAATGGCAATTTGCTCTCATCATCGTCTGAAATTAAAGCTCAATCTAACGAGCATAATTAATCCAATATGATTGTCACACACTATGATGTTTGCCATTACGTCAAGCGGTAACAAAATTATGAAACCAATTCTGACCGACCTAACCTGCCAGCATAGTGTACTCAAAATAATCTAAAAAAATTAACATAAATCAATTGAAAGATTTTCAAAATCTTTCACGCGCGCACACTTGATATTCATGCGACAATCAACAACGCCGATTAAAGTCGGTGTAGTGAAACCCACGGAATAATCATTTCCATCAACGGCAATAGTGAATATCGTTCCCTAAATTCTACCCCTTTTCCAGTGCGTAGAACGAAATGGAATAAGGCAGAATTGGCAAACCTCCGGCGGCGAGCGCCAGGACACGGACAATATGGTTTTACGTAAAAACGCCTCGCTGTTTTCGCCCGCCCGCAACCCGGACAAAGTATCACCCTCTCGTTTTCTCTCGCTTTTACACGGTTGAAAAGAAGATACGACAATGAAAAACGAAAAATCTTCCCCCAAGGGAGAACATATGAAAGTGAACAACCGTTCAAATGAACAGACCACGAACTTCAGCGCCACGCGTTTTTCCGACGCTCCCGGTGTATGTCCAACTCTGATATTAACGAATAATTCGACAGGGATGCAATGAAAACTGTTTTTTTCCTTCAATGTTACCTTTCTCAAATATTAGGAAACACATCGTCTGAAAAGCAGGATTATTTGATGCCCTACCCTACGTTCAAAACAAAATACAAACAATAACATACCAAACAAAACATTATTGCACTGCCACCGCGGATTAACACACCATAAGTCGCGAATATGAATATCACGACGAATAAATAAATAATAGTTAAATCGTATAGAAATTAAAATGAAATGCAAGCAGTGATGTAAAATGCATAGCACCTTTGTATTAATCTAGAACAAAATCCCAAGGTATAGAAGTTACTACAAAGGAAAGGATTATCAACATAGAATACTGACATTATTATGGGTTATGCAATCGATGACGATGGTTTAGTATCCTTTACATGTGTTTAAAAGAGTTTCAACTATTGTAAAGAAAATAACAATGAAAAGAAACGACATCAAATGACTTGTAGGTGTAAACATAATGAGACATGTAAAATGGAAATAAGTTATAAAATGTCGAAAAATAACAATTTCTACCTAAAATCTTTTGCTGTCTATCTAATAGCTTAAAAATTTAAACAATAT
>JXXB01005508.1:0-10108 GCA_000956275.1 Anopheles koliensis
CGAGCAACGCCCGCATACTGGGAGGTGGAAAATAGGCACCATCGTTGTCAGACGCTTCTGGACGCCCAGAGATGGATGGAGGAGGGTGGCGGGGAGAGTGAAAACAATTAACAAGCCATGACGCTCACGCGCTCGAATGCCGCCTGTACTCACGAAAATGTTGCACCCAACAGCAACACGTGCTGCTTGTGCTGCCGTTTTGTGGTAACGAAACACTCGCGGAGACCTAATTTTTATTTATGCAAATTTCTAGAACCAGCGGGAGCTCCAACCAACCCATATGTGTGTATAGGGAGATGGGACGGGAAGAAGCTAGATCGAAGCAGTTGCCATGTTGTCACGTGTAGCAACGGGAACCCGGCATAGACCACCGGTAGTGGCTTCGTTTCCCACTGGCACAGTGGCAAAACTGTTTCCATTTTCATCCCAACCTCACGAAACACGCGCGGAGAAAGTGTGGACAGCTCGGGCGCAGAGCGGCAACACCACGGGAGTTTGGTGTCGTTTTGCAAAGGGCGGTGGGGGATTAGTTTTTCTCATCCCCGTCGCGCATGAACCGCGCGCGAGGGAATTGAAAACGGTCGGTGTCGATTTGTTTTTATTATAATCAGCTTTTCTCTTCACGATAAAGCGTCCCGCGCCCGGGCGGCATTGTTAGCCGAAGAGAGAAAGGGCTCATACGGCTCGGCAGACGACACGAATCGCGCCGTCCGGATGGGAATGTGAGAAATTATTCGTTCCGTAGGCTACCGTTCCGAAAAAAAAAACAAACTGGTTGGAAAACTAGTCAAGCGGGGTGTTTCGCGTGGAAATGGTTGGGAAGGAGGAAATGGGAAGTCGTCTTCCCAACCGGGACTGGTTCGGCTGGAAAATTTTCTCCATCGCTCCAGCGTCAGCTCGCAGGAAGGAATCTACTTGCGGTAGCCCGTTAGGACACGCGTGTGCGGCCGCGCGGGTGGTGGCCTTGTCCGAGGGGCGACGCTGGACGCAAGGAACAACGACACTTTCCCCATTTCAAACCGGGAGTCGCATAGAATCGCGGAAACCAGTGCCCCTTTCCCCACCGTCAAACGGTTGTTTTCTCTTCTATATTCCCTTTCCGTTCGGCCGATGGGTAACATGCTTCGAGCTGACAGGAGGAAGGGTGTTCGATAAGTGCAAAGAAGCAAGCCTGTGTCTCCTTTTGTATCCCGATTGACGAACGAACGGGGAACGTTCCGCGTTGAGGCGCGTCCGGCCGATGAAAATGGAAGCCGCTGGAATGCATGCGCGCGTCCACAGCCCGAAGGAAAGCTTCCCCTCTTGCTCGATGCTCCGGGCGTACGTGCACGATCGAACGCGCGGGAAGCGAATGCACCACCCGAAGGCCCCGAAGGGCTTTTGCAAACGGTGTCGTACGGTGCAACTACCGTGCGCGGCGGCGACTGCAAATGGCAAATTGCGAATATGGGTCATATGCGGCGACCGGCGATGGTGACGCTGGGCTCCTCGACACGGGCCCAGCTGGCTCTTTTTTATGAGCTGCGTTTATTCAAAATAGAGACATTTGCAAACGCGATGTATGGGGCCAAAGTGGCCACTTGAAATACGGTCGTTTCGCGTGTGCTTGGAGGGTTTTTCTTCCGAGCTCAACGCAGCAAGGCGTTGAAATAGTGCTCCGATTCCCGTCGGGATCGCATCGAATCACAAATTATACTCCAAACGCGAGCATGAACTTAATCATCAATTCGGAATCGATCGCGCTACGATCGAAAGGTTTATTACGACCACCGTACACGGGAGCACGTAGGGTGCTGGGAGTTGAGCAGCATATGACGTACGACAGTGCTTCGACTGGCGATGTAAAGGTCTTGTAAATCTCTTTCCGCTTTGGCTGGACCAAACGATTGACCTAAATTTCTAAACCGATTTGAGCCAATATAGAGTAATTGAGTAATTGTTTTGGGTTTCTTTTCGTTTCGGTGCTTCTTTTTTTTTTTAGCTAAGCTCTATAACTGTGTACTTTTAGGAGCCTCTTGTACTTGAGCTTCAACGAGGGAGAGGCTCATTTCCTGCGTCGCCGGATAAAGCTTCCCGTTCCGGTGTGTTGATACCCCGACCTCGCCCGGTCCAGATGACTTAATTGGGTGGATTGTTTGTTCTGAGAGCGTTCTTTTAAAGCCTTAATGCCCTTCTCGGCACTGGCTGACCTAACCTTCTCCCGCGCACATTTCCCCAACGAGAACAACTTCCTGCCGGGATAATCGTGCCGTAAATGGCGAACGCTGTTTACGCGGCCGCTGTAAAAACCAACCGCTCAGCTGTGCGGGTATTTACATGCCGCACAGGTTTATGTAAAAAGATCCCGTAAATGAGGATTCCTTTTTCCGGCGGACGGTGGCGAGAACGAATCGCACGTACCTGCCGGCGCATGTGAGTTTCGCGTCGTACCACGAGTTTTTCCGCCTCGCCCGAAATCAACGGACCGACACGGCACAGCCGGTGTGAGTTATGCCGAGCGCTAGCACCACAGCATGGCTCGAGGGCTTGTCGGGCAGCGAACGGTGCATTTCGCTTCGGATTTTTTTTCTTCCTCCGGTTACCGTTTAGAAACGCTGCGTGAAGAGAGTGAGATTGTAATCACCTAATTAAGAAGTTTTTCCTCAATTTCGTTCAGCCCTGACGCGGCGTGTGATGGACGGTGGCGTTCGTTCCGTTTTTCCCGCCCGATGCTAGATTTTTCCCCTTTTGCCACATTCGTTCTGTGATGGCTGACGATGGATTTTCTGGGATTGCAAAACATATCTCCGCGCGCTGGTGTTTAAAAGAAGTAAACGTTATGTTTCTATTTCTCTTCCACCGTGTTGTTTGTGTGTGGCTCGACGGCGGGAAGCGATGGCTGTCGCATCGCCGTAACGTGCGAATGCAGTTGTAACTGTAACACCGCGGAAAGGATAATTGCCGCCCGAGGTGACCCAACGGGCAGAAACACGAGCGCACACGGTGCGTTCCCATCCCGGCGCTGATTCATGCAGAATGCAAATCATCTGTGAATTATAATTCATTTGCCACCGGCTCCCGGGCATTTGCTGTACGCGGCGGGTGTGGTGCGGCCGGAAAAACAAGGCTTACGCCCGGGTCGTTAGGTGTGGAATTTGAAATTTAAAATCAATGCTTTCCGCGCGAGCGCGCCGGAGGAACGGTTGATTGGAAAAATTGATTCCCGGCATGGCTCTAACCATTAATCCCTTTTTTACCGGAGCTGCTTGTGCCAATTTGTAGGTTGTGTGTCGCTGTGCCGCACACGATATAAATCAACAAGCAGCGGAAAGGGTCGCGATTTGCTCCACCGTGTGGAAGCGCACCGATGAATGCTCCCCATGCATTGCGATGCGATCGCGTTGGATAATTATTTAACTGTTTATCACCAACCGAGCGTGAGCGTACGTGAATGAATCGAGTGGAGGTTTTGTTGAAGGTACCGGAGGGATACCGCGGGAAGGGGCCGGATCGTTCCCGTGCGTGATCTACATTCGAAGCAGGCAGCAGGCAGCAGGCACACGGAAGCTGCTACGGGCCAGGCACGGAACGGTATCGACCATTATTAGGTAGGTTCTGCGAGACGCCCGAGCCTCCGATGCACCGATGATTATGGCACATTCCATCATCTTCTCGATGCTCATCCGCACCGCATCAACGATTCCACACCCCTCCCCCCTACCCTCCCACCTCCATTCCACGCCTTCCGGTTGTTGACCATGTGGATGTGTGATGGTTTTTGGTGCGAAATGATCGAGCGTGCGAGCGAGCTACTGTTCTTCTTTAAAGATTTAAAGACGGTTCTTCTTTTCAGTTTCACGGCCCGTTAAGGAGGCAGAATAGGCACGTTGCCAACCGTCGTATACCATTCCGCCTGACCCACTGACTCGGCCAATGGGCCCGAGGAATCGTCCATTTTCGTTACACCCATTCGGGTGCTTGACGTGTGGAAACCGGGCAGAGAACGAGTGACATGCTCCAGAAGTAGAAGCAGCTGTAGACACATTCTCATGCTTGTCTGCAGGGACAAGTGGCCGGTTTTGAAGGTGTACAGGCGGCATTCAAAAGGTGTCCCATCGCAATGCTACACTTTGAGCCACCTATTTCGTCCGCAGCTCGCCTTTCGCTCGTCCGTAATCAGCTCTCGTACGACCGAATGAGTGTTGTATTGCGTACAACGAACTCTTTCTCTACACTCAGTTAAAGCGATTCTGCTGCTGTTTTCTTCTGTCTGCCCACCAGCCATGCACTTGGCGTGTTTCAGCATCAGAGCGTACGCGCACGTGCGAAGAAAAAAGGAAGAAAAAACACATAAATGATCTCGCAACTAGTGCGCTCCTACTGCGCCACAGCGCCAAACGAATGGCTGTGCAGTTCCGGGCGTTTATTGTTTCATTTTCTTGCTGAAAAGTTCTTGACCATTCGCGCCGAGTATGAAACACTCATCACCGCGCAACGAAAAACGGAAGCAGGAAGATCGTATATCCAGCGTGGTCCATAAATGTGAAATGGTCCAGTGGAGGCACGGCCCGGCTCGAGGTATACATATATATCACGTCGGCAGCGAAATGGTTGGAACCGGCGGTCAGTGTATCTAAGCTGGAAGACTCACGCAACGGTGGTACTTCTTGCACAATTGATTACATTCTTGATCTCGCACTTGATGCTCACTGGGACGCTTTTCTGTCTCGTACTCTGGTACCGTTCGTTCCTTTCACATTCTTTCCGCCTTTCTTATTCGGACACCGGTAGCGAATCGTAACTTTTGCCGGGTTCGTCGCCTGTTTCGCCCGTTGAAGTCTTTTGTGTTTCATTGCAAGGTGATACTTTTCACTGCTCGTTTCGGGTAACGAGAGGAGCGTGTATTGCGACCCAGCCATTTAATCTAATCTCACTTTAACTGCCTAATGGGTTTCTAAATTTACCGGACCACTTATCACACACACACACACACTTGGACGGGCACTGGTGGAAGATGTTTTAAAACGCAGCAGAATCTCTAAAATAGTTCTATCGGTTGGAAAATCACAGCGCACTCGCGGGATCGGCCAGACGTGCCAGACGAACAAGAAGGCATGCAAACAGAAACAAAAATTCTTACCCTACACGCCTGCCTGGTGTCCAGGGATGAGGAGTATAGTAAAACAGGTGAACTCAATTTGTGTTTAATTTTGAACCACCGCCACACTTCCACACAGCCGATGGTTGCTTCGTGGTTCGGTACAACAAAATGGCAAGCAACAATTCTACGAGTGTTGGCGGTGAAGGTGAGAATTTGAATTTGTTATTACTGAAGATGAATATATCGCATGTGAGTTTCTGGCTCTGGCCTTTGGGCTATGGGGTGGTGCGTTAGCACTTATGTGGTTTGTTTTTTCTTCGTGCTCTCCGTCGAAGTTTCTTCATTGTTCTGTACACCTAGCTTGCCTCGGTGCGGACGATCGATTACCTTGGTGTTTTTGTTTGATTTTTATTCCCCAGGGTTTCAACAATACCTGTACCCTGTTTGTTTATAAGGTTCATGGGTTGGTTGTTTGCAGGAGCAACTGTGTTGCAGAGATATTTTCTGCCTCGCAAGCGTTGGATGCGTTTGCTCCAGTATTTGACGCCCGAGAAGGTTCTTTTACATTTCCCCGGGCTAACATCTCGCCTGCTAGCAGGGCAACATTTTTGTCCGATTCGCGGAACTGTTCTACCGCACGTTCATTCACCACTTTAAAACAAGTTGCGCGTGTCGAAGTTGTAGCACCGCCTTGATTTGTGTTCGTAACGTCATCGGTGTCTTTGCTGGATCTTGTCTTACAGTTGCAATCTAGTTCTAGGTTGTGTTATCACTTGACAATCACATCAACCTTTAACCATACCAACGCGCGATCATTCGCTTGATGTGCAGATGGATAGATGGATGGATGGGTGGATGGGTTAGCCACCATTCGAACCGGTCCACACACAACATGCGTACACCATCCACGCGTAGGAAACCAGCCATGCGCGTAGGAAACCTGTTGCGGTGCTCATCTTTTTCTCCATCAGCATTGGATGAATGCCCTTCCTGAGGACAAGGAAGCATCTTTTACTGTTACTTTGCTCGTAATATGAGATCTCGTTTTTCTCTGCCTCCAATCCATCAGAACTATATTAAGTAGCTCGTGTTTAAACACACTTCAAAAGCTTCCACGATAGTTACCATCAAGCTATTTTATGTTGTCAAATTTTATTTAAAAAAAATCGTAACAAAAAATCTTCACTAGCGCAGCATCAATCAATAATGTAATGTGCCTCATTTCGCTGCTCTTCGCTTTGATGCACTTTCGACTCCTGATCGTTTAACCTGATTGCTACGCGTGCAGCGCCTCGCTGCGTTCACTTAGACCACTTTCCAATAAAACAAATGGAGCCAAATTGAACCATGTCGAACCTTCGGCCTGGCTGGGAATTGTTTTACGCACCGGCAAATGGTGGCATTAAATGAGTAGATAATTAAAATTTTATCCACCGGTGAAACCAAGGCGGTAGGCAAATGCAGCTTTTTGTTTTGCCTCCTTTTTGGGGGTTTTCGCTTCAACGGCTTACATTCGTTGTGGGTGTGGAACTTTTCACTTGCGCATACCAAAGAAATGTTGCATATTGCAAATTTGGAAGGTGCTCAATAACATATTTGCCTATTTTTGCCATGTGCCACAGTTTTCTCTCAGTTTGATGGAGAATATTTTAGAGGCACGAAATGTAATCGAAACGGATGGATCGATTCGAGGACATTAAAAGCACTTTTGCAAAAATTCATCTGGATGATCCCTACGGTTTCCATTATTCGCTTTTCAAATACTCGTTTACAATCAATGGCACTGTGTTATCCGGTGGAATCTTGATTGCCTAGCTCATCTTACAAAGCGTTGTGCGATAGTTGCGCAAAATTCGGCTAGATTGGGCTCTTCAGCTTGATTTGCAAAAAAAAACCACATGCAACCACGCGTGGAAAAGGCTTCCTCATGTTCTTTCCGCACGCTAATGAACAATTTCGTTTGTTCACGTAGCAATCGATACGCCGCCTTCTCAAGACATGCTCAAGAAGCTGCTGGCAGACTGCTGGATCGTACAGCTTCAAGTGCGATGCGATTGCGTTTCGCGAAATCATTTCGTTTCCCGTTTTTCTCCAAACGGTACGCGTATGTATGTGTGTGTATGGTGAGGTCAAAAATCTTTCCCAATCTTACCTTGTGTTTCGTTTCTGGCTGGCTGGCTGGCTTGGTATCGAGACGATTCGCTTTTTGTACGTATATGCACACACTAGAGAGTATCCACACACGCACAGTTCTGAAGTGGTAGAGGAGGGACTACTACGTCTGCTTCGGGTGATCGCGTTTTTTTTTGGGTAGAATTTTCCGTAAAACCGAAATATTCTTTCACTTCTCGGCACACGGCATTTGCGAAGGCTCAACACTAAAGCACTTGTTCGGGGCGCGGAAGAATTCTCCTGGTTTGCTGCTCTCCACGCGCGCGCGCGTATGTGTGTGTATCAATGCGTTACTGGGTAGCAAATTGTTTGCAGATGCAGATGGATCAAATTTTCCTACCGCGTTCGAGGCGAAGGCAGGAAGTTGAACCGACGCGAAGCTCGAGTAATTTTCACTAACAGTATTCTGAGTCGATCGGGGAGGGGGCTTAGGCCACGGTCAAATCACTGAGCCAATCTTCACTGAACGGATCCGCGTTTTCGTGCGGGAACTGTCGATCGGCAACGATCAAACTGGAACTACACTTTGCACCACCAAGAACGGAAGGAAAGTGTCTGCACAAGCAGCGCACAGCCCGCGAGCGAGAATGGCAAGAAGTTGCTGGGAAGTCCAAGTCGGTGCTTGGAGCCTGTGCTCGAACGAACGGCTGCGCTGCGCTGCGTTGCTCGGTTTCGTCGGGGGCGGCGGGAAGACTTTTCCAAATGATCTTGACCGTACGAAGGTCGTCACTTAACTAAGGAGTACTGGCTTGCTGTGGGTTGTTATATAAGTTTTTTTCCTTCCCGGCTTCAGCCGTGTGCGTCAAAGAGCGATCTTCTTCGGGAAGCGCGTACACACCCGTTCGGGCGATGATCGCGCGATCTTCGCTTCGTTCGCGGTCCATTCTTCGGGCTGGATTTTCTCGCGAGCGCACCATCGCTGGATCCTCGCTCACCTTCTCCATCTCTCTCTCTTTCTCTCCCTCTCTCGCGGGCTCCAGAGTGTTTTTCCTTCCCGGGGGAAGCAGCCCATCGTGGTGCCGATGCTGCAGCGTTGCATAACGAAGATCGGTACGAAGCCGCCCGGTGGAGAACGGGCGCGCACACGACCGAGACCCTGGGCCGCAAAGAAACAACCTTGATCGTGAAAAAGGCGCACCCGAGAGAGTGGCCGAAGCCGGAGCGACGGCTACCATGCTCGTATTTTGCTCTCTGCGCGCGCGGACTCCGGTTGGCCCAGATCGAGTAGGAAGTTCAACGAACGACGCGGAAGCGAAAGAAAGCTCCAAAGCGAATCGGTGAAAAGGGTACGCGCGATCGGCGATGCGGCCGATGCTGCGGTTGAGTTCCAGTTCGTAAAGCTCCCTTATGGAGCGCTCCCTCGGTAGGGGAACCGGGCAACGCGTACTCTCGCGTCTCGCGCTCTCCCAGCGTACTCATTTCACCAGATCGTGCGTCATTCTCGCTCATTCATCGTGGATTCCGCTTTGAGATCGCCAAGCCTTCCCACCACCGCTTTCACTGAGCGGCGAATCCGTTCGGAGCTTGCGGTTTTTGTTTGCACCGCGTGAGAAACGGACAGTTAAAGCTTCTGATTCGGAAACCGGAGCGGAAGAAAAGCGGCTAGCGAATCATCGCAGCATATTGGCGTGCAGTTGTGGGGATGGTGAATGCAAGTACTTTAACCTCTGGCCACCGGAACATTGCACCTCCATCCGTAGTTTCTGCCGTAAGCTTTTGCTTGTGGTTGAAATAATAAAAAAAATATGCTAGCATTTTTGTGCAGACCAGTAACGGACAATGGTCGAACTGCTGCAGTGCCCTCGCCACTTGCTATCGCGTGACCGATCAATTTTGTACAAAAATGACCTAAAATTCTGACACATGGACTCCGGGCGGACTGTGACCTGCCATCGAAGCGCACTGGCATTGTATCTTTTCGGCCGCTCCGCTAGGCCATTTGTCTGCAATTGTTCACTTTAAGCAGCGTCAAGATTGAAATTTGACACCATAGACTAAGATGATGGAGGTTGGCTGAGATATGGCCCGTGCGGAACCACGCGGTACCGCTACGTACATTTTCGGCTCTTTATTTGCGAACCACCGGCAGTTTATTATTCAGTTCTTATCAAAAACCCGACATTCCGGCGTGACACACGGCCATTCTTTGCATGTTTCGCCCTTGCTTTTATTGTACCGATCGGGTGCACACACCTGGGACCGGGGGACATTAAACACGCCGACCGAAATTGCGTGCATAAGCATTTGCTGCTAATCGTGGGGCGCGCAGGTGCTCCCCAACAGTGGACCATAAATCAGAGCGAATTTCCCAACGAATAGAAAATTTAAACAAACGCTTTAGACCGGCTAGTGGTGGATTTCCTTGCCGGCTTCGTTTGTGTTGGTATGAATGAGAGATTTTGTTTCCCTTTTCATGGCGAACATAATAATAGAGCTGTTTGCGACAGTGAAATGCTAATTGATGGTTTGCCTCAAATGGAAATTTTCTTGCCTTCCATTCAATCAGATTTGTTCTTATTCTGGTGGCGACGTTGGCGCTGCTTCTCTGTCCACTATGTCCATACGAATATAAATATTTAGGAAACGGAGCTCGATTGTGATAGAAGATAGATAGATCTAAAATTTGAATTGCTAGATTGAAATCCCATAAATATGCGAGAATTTTAATTGCTAGCTTGACAGCAACGGATAGCAGCTTTCTTTGTAATTGTTGTGACTTTATTTTTGGTTAAAGTTTTATGCTTGAAAACTAAATTATAATTTGAAAACAGTTTTGGGTATGTTTCGAAAAATATCGACAACATTATCGTACAGTTATTATCTGAGTTGGGTTGTTTTAAATAATAATGGCATTTG
>JXXB01005522.1:0-16730 GCA_000956275.1 Anopheles koliensis
CAAATTTGCGCGTCTTTTTGATGAGGCGCCTAAAGTCCTAAGTGGAGACACTCTTTTGTCCCTTGCGCTATATCGGGAGTTCCGTGTCCATAACTTGCCCGCACAACCGGCCCGCTTGACAGACTAACGGCTGATGGTTGTTGTTGTTAGAGAGGCTGAAGTAGCAGGTAGGTAGAAAATTAAAACACCCTTGAAAATATCTCCAATCTCCTCCAAACGGCCCACACAAAAATGGTGGTTCACGCCACACACGGACTTCGTTCGGTGAGCTGAAGCCGGTTTTCGTCACTCCAGTGCAGTTTGCTTCTTATGCAATCGCAACGGAGCATGGAAGCATAATTGAAATGCTTACCTTCACCGAGAGCTGGCTGTAGCTATTGAAAGACGCGAAATAGATGATGATAAGAGAACTGGACCTTGTTCCTGGAGTCGTTGCAAGGAAGGAACCCGAACGCATTAACACCATAACTTGTGCCAACGGTCGTTATTGGTAGACTCACAAGTTTACGATCAATAACACACATATCGCAATGCAGTCGTTTCCGACAGGTTGGCAGGTGTTGGAGCTAACTTCAGCCGCTATGCGACGATTTCAAGTTAATTACTACACAACATCCAGCTCGAGTAAGGTCAAAAGGGCAAAGGAACCGAATTGGGGCGACTGTCAATGATAATGTTTGTGTGTGTGTTCGTACTTTATGGATCTGACGTGATCCACCCTTTTCTGGGTGGTGGCCCGCACACATTCTGAGCTCCACCTCGCTGAAGGACACACCATTATCATGTCTGGTGCAGGTCGTTAGTGTGCCATTTGGCCCAACCCTATACCTGTCTGGGAGCATAGATGTGTCTCTCCCTCTCTTTCTTTCTCCTTCCTTACCTGTATCTCCGGTGGGCCTCCTTCGTCCCGTATCAGCAGCAGGTAGCTTTGATTGTCGATCTGAATTTCCTTCTTGAACCGGCCACCCTCGGGCGATTCCTCCTGCATGTAGGTGCCGGTCAGATAGCGGTGCACGAGCGCCGACTTGCCCGAGCTGAGGCTGCCGACGATGCCGAGCCGGATGTCCGGTACGGATCGCGAGATCGTCCATTCCTGGCTGTTGACGAACGAATCTGTGGAACGAGAAACGGGGGGAGAATTATTAAAAACTTGCCAAGCTTCATACGAGATTTGGAACTGGGAAAAAGAGAGAGGCAAAACAATAGCCACCGGAACCAGTTCTCCAAGCGTCGCGTTCAAGAAGTCCCAAAGTGTTAATGAAACTTTTGGCATAATTCGCATACGGCAACTAATCCCATTTCTGACAGCGGGGATTTGCATGTCATTTGCCGCACCCTGTGTTTCACAAATTTGCGAAAAATTGAAAGGGACTAGCGGCGGTAGGAGCACAGGGGAAGGTCAGTACGACGACCCCCCCACCAGCGTCTGTCGTCTTCTTTTCAAGTGTCAATCTTGAACTTGTAGTGCACGCTGGTTCCATTTTCTTCAAGCGAGCGCATAATAGAGCTATTTTTTCGGGGTTTCCTTCCTTTCCTCGGAAGGAAAACGGAAGGTTTTGGCTCTCCAAAGGGAAGTTTAAATTAAAAACACATTCAGTCAAGCGGTCGAGGCAAAAGTAAACGGAATTAGATCGCATCAAAATGTCATTTCACTGCTGACGAACGAAGCGACGCTGCTGGCCGGCTGACGCTGATGTGTTTCTTTAAGGTATTATTTTTTTATTTAAATCTGCTTGTAGTTAATCAACGAAGGATTATGTTTTGATATGTGTGTGTGTGTGCATGTCGTTGGAATTCAGAATTATTCGCCTGTCAGCGGCTTTGTGATGGAATGTCACCAAATTCCGTCACCAGCGTCCAGATCTTCGTTCGTCCGATCCCCTTTTGTGAAGCTGGGTTTTTATTCCGTTTACTGTTTAAATATCCAATTCGGTCTGGTTTTTTCCGGTGGTGATTTATTTCTGAGCGTAAATTTACAAATGAATACATGTGTTTCTTTCCTGTTGCATGATGACAGATGTTGGTCACTAGAAGAGGTTATGCTTAAAGTAAAGGGATTTTTTACACCATTTGTACCACTCGATCATGTTCGGCAGACGTTTTTTTTTTCATTCCAATCGATAGAGTAGTTCATTAAAAATTATTGCACAAAAAGAAACATGATACACCTCACTCTCGATTGGAAGTCCTTTACATCGAGTTATGACAGCACGATCGGTCTTTCTTCCTAATTGTACTCTTAAAGAAGGAGCCCAAAGATTTCTTTTCTCCCAAGGAAAAGGTGATTGATTGCCAAAAGATTAGCCATTTTGGGTTCGGAGGTCATCAGAATCGACAGCATAAAAAAGAAAGCAAGCTGGACTATGTAAAAAACCAAAACCCAGACGGTACCGAAACTTCCAGCTTGATTGATGTTATCCCGACAGCACACACCACCGTCCCGGTTTGGGATTTTTCCGGTCTCCGAAACCGAATTTGACATGCAACGAGAAAATGGTAACGAAAAACGTACCGCCTGCCTTACCCGACGAAAGGTGGCAGTTATTGTGTGACAAAAAGAGGAACGAAATTGAAACTGAGAAGCGTACGGGTGCCGTGTGTTTCCTTGTTTTCTTGCACACGGGAATGCACACATTTGCATCTTGATTGATTGCAGCAGAAGTAGCAGCAGTACGCCCTTACCTACCAACAGGAAGACGATGCAGATTGCGCAAGATTGATTGCATGTAAATTAACACCATTTATGCAGCCGATGCGCGGTGGTCGTTGCGTACCGTAACCGACTCCCAAAGGGTTAAGCCCGGCACCAACGGCGGCGTGAGAAGAAACCTAGAGACGCTGAGACCAGGGATTGCGGCGGGACGACAGATCTTGGATCTTGCTTTTCGTGGCACAAATTAGTTTGACGCGTTTAATCTTCGAATTAATCATCTCTGAATGCACTTTTTGGCCCACAAACCCTACAGAGGGACGTGGTTTGTTTACAAAACCTACAAGCCCCCGGTCGATTACGGAGTGACCGGGAGTTTTTTTTTTTTGTACAGTCGAACTTGTTTTTGGGAAATACAACCCAGGAACGGTCAGCGGGAATGGGTTAAACATAATTATATTATGACGATAGTAAAATCATGCGCCAATAACACACTTTTTTGTCGATGATACCGTTCACGTCACGTGCGTGACGGGACGAAAATTGTGTTTTCATCGACATTTCCAATCAATTTTTTGACACGCCCAGCCGGAAGAAATGTGCAGGGATTGATGGATGGAGGTGATGGCGAGCACGTAATTTAGTTTGGTATAATTTTGTACGCTTTTTTCATTCCCATACGGTGTGGTTAACGTCGCTTAACATGCTCGATGTGTAAGAGAAATGTGCCAAATATTTTGCATCGTGTTTATTTGATAAAAATGCTTTAAAATCAAAACATTAAATAAATAAGAGCGAATATAGCTACAAAAACTTGGAATACAATCAAACGGAGTTCACGTTATGGTGTTTACAAATGCGATAGTCGTCGTCGCTTGAAAGCTTGCGAATTCAATTTGGACATCTGGTTTATGTATTTTGGACACGCAGCGTCAAAATAAGATAAACTCATTAGCATGTGTGCTGAGTTGGAGTGGAATTCGCTCCTTTTTGCCTTTTAAATAAAATTTATTGCAATACCATCGCAAATTGCTTTGTAAAGAATTCTTTGAATTCCTGCAAATATTACACTTAACTTGACACCCTAACGCAAGGTGACGAAAATGACGTCAACTGTAGCTAATAACGAGAGCCAAATGAAGTGGTTTCGCTTTCCTTTTGACCTACTTTTTTCCAAGGGCCCGTTGGCGCTGTAATCACCGAGCCAAGTGGCAACAAATTGGAAGCCGAAATTGCCGAACCACGCCACATTAAAGCCGAAACGATCGGAGGCATCGGAGCAAACTAGAAAACAACGATTACCAACCAACGAGAAATTATGTGGCGAGAAAGACAGAGCTGGTGATATAATGGCCGCGTGCCTATTTTATCGTCCGAATCGGTACACAGGGAAAAACTAGCACAATTTTCCATCCAGCACCCAGGTCTGTAGCCACCAACACACATGGCATGTAGTGGAGAGTGTACGGTCATAAATAAGCGCATCAAACGATTCCAACAAATCATTTACACCTCTTGCTCGCATGTGGGCCGAGAAGCGCATGGTGCATGCAGTTGTCGCACACATCTTGGCGACGTTGTTATCATTAGTCATTGCAAGCCGCATAAACTATGGTCACCGTACGAATTTTCACACGAAAAACTAAAATGAAGATGTCGATGTTTTCGGTGTTGCGAACCGGTGGAAATTGTGTGCGCCACAAGACTTGTGGTGTGTTTGTGACATAACGAGAGACAGCGTGTTGCCACCGGCATTCAGTTAGAATTGCCCAACGCTCAGCGTTCCTCCAACGTTGTGGGTAGAGGCACAATAAGAAGAGGCAGAAAATCGGCACCCCATGTGGCTGGGGTTCCGAAACGGCGCGGAATGCGAATGGCTTGGGTCGTAAAGCTAATGAAGTCTGACTTCGGTTGGGTGTGAAATTAGTTCGACTCCCGAACGGAGCGTTGGAGCAGTGGTGTCCAAAAATATCGCTGACTAACAACAAATGGACGTTCGTCGGTGGACGCAGCAGGAATGCATAAACGAAAAAGCCATTCCTTTGAACCGAGAGGGACAGGGAGAGCAGCAGTTTGACCATCGCACAAGAATCGTGGCAAAGGAACTAAATGTCAATTGTTACGGAATTTCAAATCCCTCCGGGAGTATCTCGTCCAGAGCGAGCCCTTCTGACACAAGCCGACGAAGTGGAGGTCAAAGTTTGTGTTACATTATCGCTGTCATCACCGTGAAGAGAAGTCACTAACATCTCCTACGCTTCTTTTGCTGTGGCGGGGTGTTCAGTGATGCGCGCAACAAGAAAAAAAACACACTCAAAACAAAACAAGGAAAAACTGTTCTGATACCTCGGTGAAGGTGTCTCGGTTAAGTGCCCACGCATATTACAGGGGATCCACTTACGATCCGACACCTGACCTAACGTAACCAAACTGCCTGACTTCGCTGGCGGAATTGGAAGCATCCTTTAGGTCGAGATGTGTCTGGAATTCACGATCCAAATAGGCAATCGTCCGGAAAGCATCGAGCTATAGGAGCTAATTGAAAACAATGAACCAGAACGTGGCTAGAAAGGTGCGTTTCCGCATTCTTGTGGATTTTGCAGTTTTGATCATTACCGACCGAAGAATAGAAACGCTCCAAGTGGTTCTCGCCAGGAACTCTCCCGTGGGCTTATGCTTTCAAGCTTGACCAAATCCACGCCTCGGCGAACTTGGCTCCAGGCTAATGCGATGGAGGAACAGTGAATAGAAGAGCCAAAGGCATAAAAAAAACGGCGGAAATGGACTTCCCCCTTCCCAAGTCGATTATTTAATTCGAATTTCCATACCACCTATTTCTCCCGGACCGAGCGCGGTGTGTTCGTTCTGTGTTTTGATCGATTTATGCACTACTTAGGTGGTGGTGCCTCTTCGAGATGGGAACGATCTCGGTGGGGCACGATTGCATACATTTATTCTATCGCTTCCGTTTCCGGAGGCATCGGCGTGTCCATCATCAGCTCTTCTAGGGAGGGGAATAAATTAATTAAACATGCAAAACTTGCTCGCTTTCCTAAACTTCACCAAAATTACCCTTTTCCGGGGTAAGAACAGTCTGTGTGTTTGAGAAGAAATTCTTCCTTAGCACGGTTATTGCCATGACATAGCTTCTTGTTACGAAAAACACACCACATCACGGCTTCCAAGCAATGTTCCCCAGGAGTCACATCTTGACGTAATTGTACCACCTTTCACCGTACACGGTGCTGTCTAATCTTCGCGCATATGAATACCTTCCAATTTTATGGTTAATCTGGGAATGGCTCTAAAGTTGCACTAAGCTGCCCATCGTCGGAAACAACAAGAACATTCAAAAAAACAGAATGATCCACCAGTGGCCACTTGTGCACTTGGGAAGGTTAACGAACGCTTTTATAACCCGCGCCACTTAGGTAGATGGAGAGCTTTTAACGGGTAGGGTGGTGGAATAGGAATAATTTTCTGCTGAAGAAGCGGTTGCGAGAGGAGGGCATTTGTTTGTTCTTAGTTGTACATTCTAAACATAAGCGCGTTTATGTTGTGGTGATGATTTTTTGTTTGTTTTCCAGGAGGGTTGTTCTCTAGAACGATAACCATTTCCATGCCATCGATGACTTGCGTGGTGTTTCGGTGATAATCACAAACGATGGATGGACGGTTTGTTTTAATATTCATCAACCGTGCTTTAAACGATCACCTCAAACGAGCGTCTCAAACTTCCTACCGAAAGAAACATAATCAACCGTTTCCGTCGATTAGAAACATATGCTGTTTAGCAGGCCCAAACCTGCGTTCGATTAGATTAGAGCTCCTGGCATCGTCGATAATTGATCCACCGCATAGTTAATTGAATATTCAACCAAGCAGAATGATGGTTGTAGCTGCATCGTCGACATATCCCAGTTGCATGCGCCTGACGCGGTGATTGAATTCGACGTGATCTGATTACTCAAATTAATTGCTACCATGGTGACTTGTCGCTTTGAAATCGCTTTGTCTATTGTGGGGAGTGCATTGCAAACGAAGCACCTTACATATTGCTTCAGCAAAGCATGTGTTTTATGCCCCCGTACCCTCTTATTATCCAACCGCGAGAAACTGACCTCCTTTGGAAGGAAGTCGACTTCAAATTGGTTTCAATTCGATTTCTGTACTGCAGCACCACACAAAACGAAAACGATTTTCTTCACTCACAAAAAAGCCTATAATTGAGCAATTGAGCAATTGCGCGCACACACACATAAATCGACATGCCGCCACCGTTGATCATTCGATTATTTCGATTACAACTTCGATTTTGCTCGCCAGTGCGCACTTGCATTATGCAATCGAAACAGCGTTCGGAGATTGTCGATCACAAAATAAATACGCTCCAAACGGGTTGCGTACTTTCACCGGCTCCTTAGAGAGGGAACACTTTTTGCCTTGAATTGAACACAAATCCGTGGATAAACAGGGCACCTGGTCGCGGCACCAGGATAAATCAATTAGTTCAGCAAACATTCAGCGGAGGCACGTGCAGGAAGACGGCGCTTCGTAGCGTGACTTCCACAGACGGGCGAGTTCGAGCGCCAACCAAATGAAACACGCTGGTGACATGCTGGTGTGCATAGCAAAAACGCAAGCATTAGAGGGAAAGAAACCTCCCCGACTTCCCGAGCTGTCGCTAAATTGATTAGCCCCGGAGCGATGTCCACCGCGGTTGGAGTGTAGCTCATTTAGTTTAACTGATTACCACCGTTGGCGCCACAAAGTTTTCACCAATTTCCTGTCCCAGACGACAGTCGATTAAGCAACTCTTTTGCATACGCTCGCGAGTCAAGCATAATGAGCGGAACAAGATGAAAGCGCGGTATTGCTATTTGCAGCTCCTTTATTGCGTAAATATTCGCTTATTCGATTAACGGTAGACCGAACGGCTTGACTAACTTACCAATTAAAGGCATGATTTCGTCATCAGTTGCCAGTTCGCAGAATGGTGGATAATGGTGGAGAAAACATTAACTTTGAATCGATAATCCCAATGTGTAAACTGCATTTCCAAACGATTACTTCACCTGCTGACCGAGAAGACCATGCCAGCGAGTAACTGAAGCTAAATTCTAGGAAGCAATCGATACCCAGTCGAGTGCGTAATTTTGTACTGCACCTACTCGAAATAGGCATTCGCACACGTTGCAAGACACTCGACACATCACAAACACACAGCCGGAAGGGAGAGAAATTGAGACCATTCTTCCGCGACTCGTCTAATCGTTCGGAATATGCCCGGCAGAGATGTTTGTTTGTTTCCAACACCCCGGTTAGGGTAATAAATCATACCGAGAATTGGTAAAACATCCGTCGGCGGATAACGACGGCGAAGCCGTAGGTCGCAATATTTCATCTTCGATCTTCGAACTCGCAGCATACTGCGTGCTGGTTGCAATACATTCCGGGAATGAAAAACGATATTGGAATCTGAATATCTCCAAACAATTAGCCAGTGGCACACTTTCTTCGCTCGTCAGAATGTCTTCGATCCATTTAATCCGCATTGCGTTTCAACGAATGAATGGAGCGTGAGAGGACGCATATTGTTTTGACGTTTTATGTTGCAGACGACTGGGAGTTGGCAAACAAATGAACCAGAATATGTTTAGTATGCCAAAAAAATCGAAACTGGCACATCAGAAAAGAGATCACGGATCAGTTGAGGTTCTTTTTTTTCGTCAAAATCAATATTCAAACTTTTTTCATAGTCTCAAAGATACATTTGCTCGAGAAGAATATTTTCCTTCAGAAGATCTTTCAAACGATCTTAAACTACTATCCCCTGAGGTTTGTTTGTATGCAGCCCGGTTGCAGTGAAGAAAACCCAACTAAAACAGGTCACGACAGAGGTAGAGGAGGCCAAATCATAAGAAGAAAGCATAACACGGCCAATATAATGCTCCCGTGCACCCTCGCAAATAAAGCACATTGAAAGAGACGAACAGAAACAAATAAATAACAAAAAATCTTCCATTATCCTACCACCCAGCACACCGTTTCGTTTGTACACAATCTCCTCCAGCGTACCTCGAAGAACGAAGAAAGCTCCAATAGAAAGGAAAGGTGCGCAGTGTTTGCTCTAGATTACGTGTGTAGGCACATGTGCCAAAAAAAGGGATCAATACTCGGGGCATGCACCGGGGGCAAACAGAAACGTGTAAGAAAGAAATCACGGAACAGCTGCCGGAGACAAACATCGGTGCGTGCTGTGTTTGTGCACCCAGAAGGAAGAAAGCTCGAAGATCTCGGGACAGATACGGAGCGAAGGGCTTCACCCTCGCGTCCGAGCGCATTATCGTGCTTTATTTACTCCTCCTCTAACGCATACTCCGCCGCCGTTGCCAATAAATCCCGGTCAGAAGAAAGGATCCTGCGCTCGAATGATCCAGAGACCGGATGGGTCACGGCGCGGCAGGAGGCGCTCCAGTTTTAACCGATTTTTTCCTACTTAGACCGGAACTTGGAAGCTTACCGGTGGTTTGAGTCCGGCATGAGCACGACAGACTAATTACGGCACGATTGTGTTTCTTCGGTGACATATCCGTTGCACAAACAGACATCGAGACGGTGCCAGAGGGACACACATTTCCCGTGTTCTGCAGATTGCAGTCTCATCGGATCGTAGGTAGGAGATCGCCGGAAGCATCCTGGAATCTACGGATGCAGTAGTAGAGATGATAAAGCAAATTGCAGTTCTTGTTCTACAATGATGACCTCTGGAGGCATTGTGACGGGATAGATTCACATAAATTCCAGAAGACGGTAGAAGATTGCAATTTGATACGCTTCTAGCGGTCGGAAAGTTGGTCTGAAAGGAGTGACCGTTGGCTAATTTTGATGAGTCATTCGTGTGAAATGCTCGTCGAGCTAACCACGCAAAATAAGAAGCTAATTGGTAACAGGTTTTTAAGAAAATTGTCATCCACAAGATTCAACCGACTGAGAATTGCGGTGAATTGTGCTTGATTGGAAACGAGTTCATCATTAACATTCGTGCGAAACGAAAACAACAGTTTTCTAACCAACATGTTTCCCAGGCGTATGTAATTGTCATTAATTCATTTAAATGTAATTGAGTTCTTCATCCACAAACCACGTCACATCGTTTGCTCCATTCGATTCTCCTTGCTCAGTGCCTGGGGCGGAGCCGGTCGCAGCAATTTGCCTTCAACCGTTCGTTTTTTCTACCTCTTGGCACCGAACACATCCTGCAGCAAAGTTGCCGCAGCCGCGGAAACTTGTTAAAAAATTCATGCATGACGCAGTGAAGGAAAAAGTGTTTGCCAAAATTTAAAACGCATTCACACACAGCCACGACGCTTCGCGATTCCAGATTTGCGCGGAAAATGTTGGGTTTACAAATGAGGAGCGCGCACACAGCACACACGACTTGCATGACAATGGCGCGATGGAAGGTCCTATCAAGAAGGTCCTTTTAATAGGACGCACAACTAGGGACGTTTATCCTTTTCGGTGTTCCTTAAGATTCTTTGGCTTTCTTCTTCGCGGTATACCGTGTGCATGCTTCTTCTTCCTCCCACCACTTTGGTGTAGCCGTGTGCGTATTTGCCAGGGCCGAACAGTAAAAGAGAACGGGTACGGAAAGACGTACAGCGATAGGATCATTTTTCGCGACCTTCTCCACGATCCTTACAAGGAAGTAGGGTTGTATAAAGACCGGGGGAATTCTGGACCCCGAAAAAGTTACGGATGTTACTGATGTACCGCGGACGATAGTGTGCGGCATTGTTTGCTGCTGCCTGGTTGATAATATTCTGTTATTCTAGCATCACATTTCACAAACATACAGCGGGATGGACACACGCGACGCGGGACGCACCGTCGGATGATTATTCATTGCCGAAAAACATTGCCAACAATGGAGGATGGCAAAAATGGTCAAAACGGACCGGAGGATTGACCTCTGGGTGTGGAAGAGTAGGAAAGGGAAGAAAACTGTGCGAGCAGTCCCGATGGTATGGAGATGGATGAGTAGCCCTAGGGAAAACTGTGTTGCCCACGATGCATTCCGTTGCGTTGCGATGGGAACGACACGACGATCGGTATCGCTGCTGGTCACGATGTCCTGCCGTGAGCGTCAAGAGCATCATCCACGCGAGCGAGCCCTCGTTTTTATTCATGTTTAAAGCAGTGCCGCTGAAAGTATACATTGTGTAGCCTTTTTTCACTGTCGCATGCCACACAGCAGGAGTTGAAGCGGGACCTGTTCCACAGCACTGTTTTTAACTCCTCAAAACGCTCCTCAAGGCTCAGATCGCGCCCCGATTGTTGCCTGTGCTAATTCAGGTGACAAATTTCAGCTTCCGATACCTATGGGCGCCCCCCACAGGAGTGCCACCGTCGTGGTGATACAATTTTGCCTGTTAGTCGGTAATTTATGGAAAACTTCAACCCGTAGCCTCCGTTCAATTACTAGCAGGACCTGTTTTTCCCCAGATGAAGACATTTACGTCCCCCGCTGTGCCGAGCGCCGTGGTTGCGCTGTTGGTCATTTGGGTGCAGCGTAAAGTGAGGATATTTTGCGCTCTTTACTGCCATAACTTCGTCTGCTTAAAGTGTCCTTGAAGTTTATGTTCTTTTCAAGGCGCTAGGACGCTTTTATACCTTTAGAATTGCCCAGCGAATCTTACCTTGCAAGAGACAAAAAGTAGCAACGAGTTAGTACAAACCCGACCATTAATAAAAATTACCCCCCGAAAACAACACATAAATCAAAACATTTGGCAAAATTATGCAAGGAACACCAGAACCCCAGAGGGATATTCCCGATGCAAAAAAAAAACCCAAATACACCACGAAAATTATGCGTTAATGGTTGCCAAAAACTAACGTACACTGCTGGTCCGCAGCCACATTTATCATCGGGAGACATAATAAATTCGGTTCGGATTTTATTCGGCAAAGAGTACATATACACTTAAAAAACGATTGTCCCAAGCTCGCTGCTGTCCAGTCCCGGGAGCATTTAATGGTGACTTCTTTGGGTTTGTTTGTCCGCGTTTTTTGGGTACGTGCAAACTTCCTTACCCACATTAAAAACCTTAAACAATCCAGATTACGACCGGCCACTGTTTCCGGGCACAATTTAACGCATCTTTAGCGTTATGCATAATGAGCGTTCATAAATTTAACGAGTTCCAAATTTTTGCCATCCTTCGTGCCTGCCCTACTACCTGGCGTTCTTTTATATGGAGCAAATCCGCTTCCCGTTCTTGTCTTGCCGCACTGCCGCCGATCGAATCCTCGAATCCGGCTGAAGGAAATGTTCCATCGTAATCTCATTGTAACCGATTTTTCTAACCAAACGTGTGCAGAGAAAGAGGAAAACCCTGTTGGAATGACGCATATCTCGGTGCGCCGTTTGCGTGAGCTTAGAACCTCTTTCTCTCTCTCTCCGTCTGTTTATCCTTGGCGGCTCTGTTTCACGACTCGCTTTTCTTTTGCGGGCATAATTTTTGAACGTTAAAATCTCTTCATGCCTTCGAGGAGGATCAGGCACACACTTGAGCGGTGCGTACCGTGCCGCTGAAGAACCCCGAAAAATTAGGATACCACGCGTGAGCAGCAACGAAGGGATCAGCGCAGCTGGAGAAGCACGGGAACTGGAATTCTCGTGCGTGTGTGTGTATGTGAAAAGGCTTGAAGCAATTTAATTTAAAATTTATATTTTTCGCAAATTAAATTCCACTCAAAACTTTCGGTGCCCTCCCATTTTATGACGTTGGACAGTTGAACCGAAGCCGGCGTTCTGCTTTATGTAGCTACTTCTGGAGGGAATGATTTTCGCGAAAATAGAGCAAGAAATCAGTATCCCCGGGGCTGTTCTGTCCAGGTCGTAAGCTCGCGCGCGCTAGATTCGGTTTCACCATATCGCCCCGGAGGCGTTTTGGGTATGGCGAAAAAAAAAACTCGAATTCTTAAAAATAAGCACCACCCAACTGTCACTGGATGACGGATAAAAGTTTGTCGTTTGTGTGCGGTTGCGCGGCAATCCAATTGTGGTGCGGTTTTTTTGTTTGCAATTTAAATAATGCAAACACTCTCGCTCTCTCGCTCTCCACAGATAGTAAATAAGAAATGAAAAAAAACATCACAGATTCGATTCGCTTTGACCAAAATTTGGCAAATATTTACCAGCCAGCCAGCCAGCTAGTAATCAGCAGAAAGGTTCTACTGAAATGTTTGCCCCGAATAAGAACCGCGGGTCGAAAAATCCGTTTCAAAAAACATTCAACAGGAGCACCACAGGTACAAGAAGGAAAGTCGGAAAAAATCAAATCAGAAGAATCGCACCATTTTCTATCTCTCCGGAAGGGAAAGTGGAACAGTTTTGAGATCAACAAACGATGATGATCATTTAAAATTTATTAACCATTCGCTTCCACATCGCCGTCCCAACCCGTCGGGAGGGTTGATGATTTCGCTTTCTTCTGATTGAGCGATGAAATGTAGAGTGCGAACCCCCTGGAGTTTTTGGGACAGACGTTGCACTTTTCCGAACGTGCAACGTCACGAAAAAGTGCATAAATTGTGCTCCGGCAGTAGCAATAGGAAGAGGTGTCAGTCGTTGTTGTGCTATCTTCTTGCAACCCTCCCGAATGAAAATGATGCACCCGAAACGATGAACGGAAAAGGACGAGAAGCGGTGGAAAAGCGAAAACTGTCACATAAATATCACTTTCCTTCGGCCCGGGACGTCTTCTCTCGTCGGTGGTGATGTGAGTAGGGGAGTGTTAGATCGATTTACTTTTCCTGACGTCTTGTCTGTCTCCTCTCTGCCTTTCTGTTCCGATTTCGGACTATTGCGCCATCTAGAAAAAGGGGCAACAAAACGCGAGACACGACACTTTCCCTTTTGCGATCGCGTGACGTACGTTTTGATTGAATCCTGTGTTTCGACACGGGCACCGGTGATGTGTTCCGGCCTTCCCTCTAACTTGTAATCGATGACTTCGGGGTGATGGCGCAATGCCCAGTGCAAATATTTCTCTACCGTTCAGTGGGGTGTCACATCGTTTCTTTTTTTAGCAAAAAAAAATTATATGAAAAATCAAAATTGCTAGATTTTTTTCTCATTGTTTGTTCAGAGAGCAGTTTTAGCCCAACGAGTGACACATATTGATTGCAATTATTCATTAGCTTTATGGGATAGGAAGACGATGGTGAGAAGAGCGTAGCGAAAGACTCCACATCAATAGGAAATTTATTAGGCATACCGCATTTGATAGTTTGGCGATTTTGTTGTTGTTAGCAATTAAGGAATAAGTTCAGAAAGCTTGGCTTTAAGGAAAAAAAATCGTCCTGCTTTATTAGGTGCATTGCCTTTGAGGTTGAGGAATGATTTGTAAACAAAGATTCGAGAGACGGATAAAAGTTTTGAATAAAAGACTAAAAACATGTAACGATTTTAACATATAAATTAGAAATTTATTTTAGAATATTTCAATTTTAATTAAATCGTAAAACAATCTCCTGCCACTTAACAATCGCTTAAGCGCCGGTTCCCTCCAATTTGGGGTGTGTTTCTATATTTATCTTGTCACCTTGTCCACTTTGTCATCAGGAACAAAAAACAAGCACAAAAATACAGTTTGACTTCGGACAGCGAACATATGCGCTCCTCAATGACAGCCCACATTAGCATATGTCAAATGTTTGACAATAATCGCATTCAACTGCCACTGCACATTTTTGGGGTAATGATACGTCTGGTGCGCAAGCACTGTAGTTGCCACCCTTCGTTCGAGGCGGTGGCCCATAACACCCAACGATCTGACAGACAAATTCGACACGTTACTGGAACTTAATGAAATGTCCAGTACGCTCGCACCCGCCGCATGCATTTGAAGGCATATATGATAGGGTCCTAGCTACCGGTTCCTGCTCGCTAGAACTCGACTCATTAGTCGTCTCTCGCTCCGGGTTGACATTTATTGCGAAAAATCATGCACCAATCGTTCACCCTCAACGTTTTGTGTCACTGCATACATACAAGCACACGATCGCACGTACGTAGGGGTGAAGCCAATAAGGCACGGGAGAACAAATTAGCACAATTATGCGCGAAATCGAATGAGCTATTTGGAGCAAACGCAGTGAAACCTGACCCGAACTGCACGCAGGGTGGACAGAAAGAGCGTGGTCACCTCCCTATATTGGACAGGATTAGATCAGGCGCGTCGGACCGTTAATACCGATAATAGTAGCAAATTATGCAGCCCCGAACACTGACTAACACGGTACAACGCGGGTTTTATCATCACCAAGAGTTGCGGTAGTGTGGTAGTTAATGATGACGATGATGATGATGTCCTTGTTGCAGAGCGTTGTCCCGACCGAAATGGGACAGCAATAAAAAAAATGCATACACCACTGCAAGGAAGGAGGAACGGGGGACATATTTTAATAACTGTAATAATAAAATTATAAAGTGAAACCCACCAAACAACCCGAAAAGGGACGAGAAGCTGGCAGACCAACTGGACATCGCGCGCCTCTAGGGAGGGGTGATTTTTCTATCAAGTGACGTTTTGCGACAAATGTCCCGCGCATTTAGGGTTCATCAATGGCGCTTTGAAAGGCGAAGGTCCGTCCAGTTGTGGCAAGGATCAAACGGATTCGTCAAGCCGTCCACGATACTACTCGCTCGAGGTGAAATATGAGCTAATTTTTTTGTTCTCCTCAAACAATTGTGTGATAAACTATAGAATTTTTAACTGTGGTGCCCGCATATGGAAAGGGATAGAGTAAATCGAGTGCGGAACTGACCCAACTGAGCGTGTGCGCGCGCGCGCCTCCGGACAAAACCGGGCAGTTGAGGCAGTTAAGAAAATGCTAAGCGGGGTTACACATTAATGTCAATTTGTTCGGCTGGTCCGGAAACGGAAAGCGTACGAGATAAGCGAACGGGCAGTGCAATTTTTTTATGCCATTCTAACCCGGTTGCATTTCGGACCGTATGCATCGGGCCGCATGCATGCATGGCATCCATTCTGCATCTGACTGATGCAACAGCACGATTAACCGCGAAGAATTGTGCCTACCGTCTGGGGAGGAAGATGTCAACCGTAATGGAGTGTGATTGTATCTTCTGCTAGATGTGAACTTGGGCTCAAGAATGTCAAGTCTTTTCCCGGGACCGCGATGTACCAGCTGGTTTGTGTGGCCCTATCTGCCACAAACACGAAACAGGATTCTCGGTATCTTCACGGTTGCTCAAAAACCCACCACTTGAATGTTAATGAGAATGCGGTTGAAAGTGTTTCAATACGCTGCGAGGATTACAAGGATATGCGTGCCAAGGACCAAGGATGGTAAGAAACAAGAATCTTCCGATCGATGCTTGAAACCACTTCCTGTTACGGTCGGTTGCTGGCGCTAATTGAAATAGATTGAATTTATGGGCAGATCCAACGAGCCACAGGAAGATTTTTGAACATTCCACCACATGGGAATGAAGATGTCAAATCAGCCCGGAAGTGGGTGATATTTTAAACGCTGATCTACCTAGCTATCCATATCTTCAACTTCCTGATCTTCGACCTTGTCTGATCGGTCTGAATGACTCTGCCGCTAGTTTGTTATCTTGCCCACGTCGTCCGAGCCATGATCCGTCAATAGCGTCTTCTTCATGTGACCGGGATCATGTGTTCCCGTGTCAAAATGTTTAGTTAAACAACTGATCATCTATCATCGGGCCCCTTGTCAATCATCGATGCCGCGGCCGTGCATCGCTCTTTCCTACTCCAAACCATCTTGGGCTGTGTGAACTGGAGCGGAAGCGTACATGGAAACAACAGACCAGCTAATAATAAATCGCAACTTCCTCTCGAGCAAGTGAACGAAGAAATGCGTTTGAAAGCAATTATTACTGCTTCCTGGGGATAGAGTGCATTATGCCTTCTTTAGATGAAGTCGTTTGATACTAAAATTTCTAAAAAACTGCAGCTGTTACTCACGGATTGCTAATCCATAGGACTGTTTTGATACCGGGATTAAGATAATAAAT